>PVJH01016395.1:0-50664 GCA_004026705.1 Nesogale talazaci
CCCCGGGGGCACTTCTACTCTGTCCTGTAGGGTTGGGATGAGGTGGAATGGACTTGATGGCAGTGAGGTTTTCTGAGGGCAGAAATGGTACTCTTACAGATGAAGAAACTGAGATCCAGATAGTGTGCAGTGTCAACCAGCCAGTCCATGGCAGGTCAGGTGGGGCTGTCACTTAATCTGGTGTCAATTTGAGGATGAAGAGTGTAGGAGTGGAGTCTAGTCCATTAATCTGGAGATAATAAATGAGACCTCTATGTGGACATGGCTTTCTCCTGAGAATTATGGGAAATCTGATTGTATTTCCCCCCTTGGAGGTGAAAGACTCATTGCTCAGTCCCTTGGAGACACTATACTGACAAGATACAAGGCTGATTCCCTGTGAGATATCCCAGAGGAGAAGCCACGTGGGCTTACTTTGATGTAACCAGACCTCTGAAGCCAGAAAAGCCATGTAGGGTCCTGCCAGTGCTGAGATGCATGAAAAGTCACAGAGAGTCCCCTGCCAGTACTGAGTTGCTTCTACCACCACTGGATACACAGGACTCTGCACCCACTGGTCTGTGATTTTCCTGGTGTCATTGCATATGCTTCATGAGTCTGAAGAGGACTTTATAGATTGGTATCAGACAAATGGGCTAATATTGGATTTATGATTTTGGACTAGGCTGGGATGTTTTCTCAATGTTCAATTGCTTTTGTATATAAACCTCTCTCTTATATACATATGTGTGTTTATGAATTTGTTTCTCGAGTCTACCCAGACTAACCACATCAGGGATGCAAACTGGAGGGTAGGGTGGTCCCTTACCTTGGAAGGGCTGGGCTTCCAGGTTGCCATAGGTGAGAGAGGCGGTCAGGCCCAGAGCATAACCACTGACAAAGGAGGTGACGTCTGATGCAGTGAGAGGCAAGGCTGCCCCTGTGGCCCGGTTCAGGAGGCCAGGCATTCTGCTGGCTACACAGCCCTTGGAGCCTGCAAGAGACCAAAATGAAGAATCAAGTGAGGAGAGGCCTTGGAAATGGATTGAATTATGTCCCTTGAAAATATAGGTTGCAAGTGCTAACTCCTGTACCTGAGCATGTAATCCTCTTGGTGAAGAGGGACTTCTTTGTCATGTTAATGAGGTCATATGTGGAGTGTGTTTGAAACAATGGCTTCTGAGATGCATAAGAACAGATTAGGCTCAGAAGCAAGCCCAAGTGGAGAAACACTGGTGAAACTTGGAGATCCTCAAGGAAGCAGTAAAAGAAATTGAAAAAGATAATGACTCCCTTCCACCCCAAGTGGACAGAGAGCCTTCCCCTAAAGTCAACACACTGAATTCAGACTTTGACTTTCCTGAACTGTGAGAAAACTTATCTGTTGGTTAAAACCAGTAGTTGTAAAATATGACCTTGGTGACAGAAATGGAGATCACATGATAGGATTTTGCAAGACTTCTTTATAGCAAACTCCCCCCCACCCCAACAACACAGATGACGACTGTACACCTAGACTTCCCCAGATGGAATACACACAAATCAAATTGACTGCATCTGTGGGAGGAGACAGTGGAGAAGCTCAGTATCAGCAGCTAAAACCAGACCAGGGACTGATTATGGAGCAGACCATCACTTGGTTCCATGTCAATTCAGGTTGAGGTTGAAAAAAAGGAAAACAAGTCCCCAGGAGCCAAAACACAATCTTGCCTATCCCATCTGAATTTTGAGGAGATCTCAAGAACAGATTTGCTACCCTGGATATGAATGACAGAAGATCTGATGAGCTGTGGAAGGACATCATTCATGAAGAAAGCAAAAGGTCATGAAAGAGACAAGAAAGAAAGAAAAGACCAGTGGGGTTGTCAGAAGAGACTCTGAAGCCTACTTTTAATCATAGAGTCACTAAAAGCAAATGGAAGAAATGACGAAGTCAAAGAGTTGAACAGAAAAACTTAAAGGGCAGTTTGAGAAGACAAAGTAAAATTTTGTCATGGAATGTGCAAAGAACTAGTTAGAAAAATAAAGAAAAGTACACAGTCATCACATTTTAAACTAAAAGAACTCAAGAAAAAAAATCCAAATCTCGAGTTGTAATATTGAAAGATTCTAAGGGCAAAATAGGAATGACCTATGTAGCATCAAAAAAGATGCCAAGAATACATAAAGGCACTGTACCCAAAAGAACTAATTGACATCGCACCATTTCAGCGGGTAGCGTATGAACAAGAACCAGTGGTACTGAAGGAAGAAACCCAAGTCGTATTGAAAGCATCAGTAAAAAAGAAGGCTTCAGAAAGTGACAAGATACCAAATGAAATGTTTCAACAAGCTAATGAAGTACTGGAAGCACTCCGTCATTTATGCCAGGAAATTTGAAAGTCAGGCACTTGGCCAAGTGACTGAAAGAGATCCACATCTGTATCCATTCCCAAAGAAGCTGACCCAACAGAATGTTCAGTGATAGAACAACATCACTGATACCACATGAAAGTCAAATTTTGCTGATGACTTTTCAACAATGGTTGCAGCAGTGTATTGACAGACAGCTTCCAAAAATTCAAGGCGTACTCAGAAGTTGCGGAACGAGAGATAGAGTTGCTAATGTCCGGTGGATCTTAACGCAAAACAGAGAAAGATGCTTATTTGTATTTAAGCGATTATGCAAAGACACTCCACTGTGTGGATCATAACCTACTATGGATAATGGTGAGAAAAATGGAATTCCGTAACACTTTCATGGTGCTTATGTGGAATGTGTATGTGGCTCTAGAGGCAGCATTAGAAAAGAACCAGAGGGCTGAGCCCCGGTGGCGTAGTGGTTGTGCGCGGACTGCGGCCCACTGGGATGGAGGTTCAATTCCAGCTCCACAGGAGCAAGCCTGGGCCTCCTACTCCCACCACCAGAGGGCAGTGATGCCAAAAAAAAAATTTACAGCCTCAAAAATTTTTTGAAGTTTGGAGGTTTTACTACAGTGCAATGTTATTTGCATTCTACAATGTTTGTTCTAAATGCTGTAGCCTGGCTAACTATGGCTCAAACTGATACTAGAGATTTTTAAATATAAAAACAAAGAAATAGGGCTGAGCCCCGGTGGCGTGGTGGTTGTGCGCAGGACTGCGGCCCACTGGGTTGGAGGTTCAAATCCAGCAGCAAAGTTGGGACTCCTACTTCCACCACCGGAGGACAGTGATGCCTCAAAAACAAACAAACAAAAATAAATTTTAAAAAAATCAAAAAGAACCAGGGAATGCTGCCTGATTTAAAATCAAGAACGGTGGACATGAGGCTTGTGTCCTTTCACCATACTGATTCAAACTGTGTGTTGAGCAAATCATCAGAGAAGCTGGACTATATGAAGAAGAATACAGTATCAGGATTGGAGGAAGGCTGATTAACAACGGGATATGCAGATAACACAACCTTGTTTGTTAAAAGTGTGGAGAACTTGGAGTATTTGCTGATATAGATGAAGAATTTCAGCTTTCCATATGGAATACAACTCATTGTAAAGAACACAAAAATACAATGGGGCACATCATGATGAACAGAGAAAAGACTGACTTTGTTAAGAATTTTATCTTGTTTGGGCAGAGAACCAATGCTCGTGGAAGCTGCAGGTGAGAGATCAAATGACACATTGATTTGCTGCACAAAATCTCTTTGAAGTGTTGGAAAGCTAGAGTGTCACTCTGAGGACTAAGGTGCCCCTGCTTCAAGCTTTGGACATGTTATCATGAGAGGCCAGTCCTGGGAAATGGACATAATACTTAGTAAAATAGAAGGGCAGAGAAAGGAAGGAAGATCCTTGAAGAGATGGGTTGTCACCGTGGTTGCAACGGTAGACTCCAATCTAACAACCATTGTCGTCGAGAATTTGGCTGGGTTTCATATTCACTGTGAATCAGAATCGATTGGACAGCACCTACTGTTCCTCAAACATTCTCCTCCCTCAGACCCACAGGCAAGCACAGCTTTACAGTCTCTATTTCCCGGTTGGTTAGAGGTCCCATGAAACCATCAGTCATCTCCGAGAGGCACGGAGGTGGTTGTATTTCCATTTCTCAGAGAAACTAAGGCCTGGAGAAAAGTAACCCTCCTAGACTCCCTTAGGCACTGAAGTCCAGGTCCACTGGCAGTTCCTCCAGCAGATCCTACTCTTAGTTCTGGCCCGCCCCTTGGCAAGTCCTGTAATCCACTGGTCCTCAATGTTTCCTCTGCAAAGTGAGGGCATGGGACAGCTCTCCAGATCTCTCCTCCTCTGAGGAGCAACCCTGAAAGCTTGCAGAAAGGGTGCCCTCAGTCTTCCATGTGTGAGATCCCAACCCAGGAACTACTCCTGCTGCTACCCTCTTGCCATCCCTCTCCCCCATCCCATCAGCAAGTCCTATACTATTATCTCTGGGGAAACCTTTCCTTCCACCTGCTGCTATCCGTCTCTACTGCCAGCCTCTTCGTCCAAACTACCACCATCAACTACCATCTGTAGAATAGAATGATGCTGCTCAGGCTGAGTCTTTAACAAGTGGTCACCAGGCCTTTCTTCAGAGGCATCTCTGGATGGACTCACCCTTCCAACCTCTCAGTGAGAAGCAAGGCAGCCACACAAGGATTCCCATGTGAACACACCGACACAGGCATCCCACAGGTCTCCAGGAGCCTCCTCACTGGTCACCCTGATACCCTTGGGCCACGTCCTATTGCTCCTTGGATGAAGACCAAAACGCTTAATGTGGCTCAGATCTGGGGGTGCTACTGTCTGCCAGGGCAGCAGACTCCTTTTAATTATCTTCTCCTTGGTGGCGCCGGTCCAGACAGCTCTCAGCCCTGGCTTGTCTGCTGCCAGGTTGATGGGTAGCAGGAGGTAGATATGATCCCGAGAGGGAGCAGTGGTAGCCCTTGCTGTTTGTGCTCCAAAAGTCTGCATCCCGGTGGCCAGAACACAGCTCGCCTACTCTATTGTGGCAGAACAAGATGGAAGACTTCAGTTCCTGGCTGAGTCATGTAGCCCACGACCCACCTTCTCTCCCACCTGCCTTCTCCTCTTCTTCTTCCTCCTCCTGGTTTACTTTCATCTAGAACCCTGGTTCATCTAGAACCCTGGTTGGGAAATGCAGCTTCAGGGAATTTGCAACCAGATGTGTGCCCACTTGCATGTAAGTGCAGTCCGCAGTGGGATGTTGGGAAGATGTCAGAAAACAAAGGGCCGGTCACTTAGAAATGGCCCCGTAAATCCCAGAGCACTCCGTTAATCCACCCTTTCATCAATTCCTAAGCACCTGTAAGGACCTGCTGATCCCTGGGTGGTTCCAATGGTGCAGTGCGCTGCTAGGTTGCTAATTGAAAGACTGGCTATTTGAACCCCCCTAGAGAGGCCTTGGAGGAAAGACTCCCCAAATAATGAGAGCTGTAGAGATCCCGTGAGGTACCCTTCTTCTCTGACCACGGGGGTTGCTATGAGTCCCATCTGCTCAGGCAACTAACTGCTTGGGAGAGCTTGCTTGGGAGCCCCAGCAGAGGAATGTAGCTCCTCAGACACCCTGGCCACGAGGTGGCCCTCCTGGATCAGGGCAGGTCGCTCTCCCCAGCAGAGCATGCCGCTTTGGGAAGGACCCACTTGGAGTTGGGGGGAAGGGAGAGGACCCCACCGAGGCAGTCAGATCAGTGGAACCAACCTGGTGATGGATCCACGGCATGGTGGACGTCACAGGCAGACTGCCCTCTCCTCCCATGCAGTGGCTTCTCTTTCTACTTGCTCCAGGCCTAGACTGAGACCCTGGGGTCACAAAGACACAGCACAGACCCTCTTCTCCATGGACCTATATCTAGTGGAAGGAGACATGGAGGGGGCGGGGGGGCCTGGGGGGGTGCATGCGGGGATAGTCATAGGAGCTGGATTGTCTTAAACACGGTGCTTGACCTCATGGAATCCTCACAGCCTCGCGAAGCCGTTTTCTTTTGCAGATGAGAACAGTGAGGCTCCAAGAGAAACGTGTTTGTCCGACTGGGGTGTGATGGGGTCAGAATGTGTACATTCCCCATTTTCTTCCCTGAACGGTCAGACAACCTACCTCTGCCTGCCCAGGTCCTTGGCTGGGGGCTGGGGAGTGAGGAAGAGGAGGCTGGGTCTGGAAACTGGGATGGCAATGGGAGGGAACAGAAAGGCCGTGCAGGGGAGGCCTGGTGAAGAGAGAGGAGGGAGACACTAGCAGTCATTTCCCCCCCCAACCCCAAAATCAAACCTGTTGCTTTTAAGCTGCTTCCATATCCCAGAAGCCCCAGGTGCTTCAGGGTAGCATTTTGTCCCTGAGGGACCATGTGGCTGGCATCTTATGGAAACAGATGTCCAGACCTGCCTTCTGTCATGCTGTGGGTGAATTTCAACCACCAGCTTTTCAATTGACCACGGAAAGCCGACTGTTCGGCCCACCCAGGAGCTGCTAGGGAGGGTGAGACGGAGCTGGTGTACAAGCAGAGGGTCCTGCAGGGGGTCTTAGAGTCTCAGGTCTTGGGTGGACTGGGATGGAGAGGGAGGACCTGCAGAAGCATGATCCTAAGTTATATATTTGGCTCCACCGAAAATTTGTTGAGCGCTACCAAAAGAGTGGAATGATCTGGGGGTGGCGGATTCTGTTTTGAGAAATGAAATGTGGCCTCTGGCCCTGTCTTCTGTAACTTAGTCATCCCCACCAAGCTGTGAGCTCTGTGCCTAGCGAGCCAGTCCTTCTCCTTTAAGGGGGTCAGCTTTGAGCTCAGGGCTCAGTTCGGAGGAGGGTCCCCCTGGATGATACATCTACCAGACTCTCACCTTCCATACAGGAGACGCAGGTCCAGTTCTTGGCCAATGCACCTCATGCACAGCCACCGCCCGCCAGTCAGTGGACACTTGCCTGTGGCTATGATACTGAACAGGTTTCAGCGGAGCTTCCAAATTAAGATTAGGAAGAAAGGTCTGGCTATCTTTCCCACTGAAAGTCAACCCTGTGGACCACAGCCGTCTCATCCACAAACCATCTGGGCATGGCGCAGGACCGCGGTCAAGGGTCTAAGGAAAGTAGCAAACAAGAGCAAAAACATCCAGGGACCAGGATTTGCATTCATCTTAGCTAATCCTCACACCAAGCCCATCTCATAGGTGGGGGTGAAGGGGGGAGCATGAAAGTTCAGAAGAGAAAAACCCGGAACCCAGTAGTATATGGGCCAAGCTGGATAGAAATCAATCCTATCTTCAATGCCTATCTCTTAACCTCCCCAAGGCTGCCTTCGCGTCTATGCAGAGCAAGATGGATGCTTCCCCATCGCCATAGGTGCCAGATGCAGCCCATGGTCCAGTTTCCCTTCGGGGAGGGCTATGCCTGGGCCCCGTCTGTCCTGGAATGGCCTGAGGTGCCCTGTCCCAGCAGGGGAGAAGATCCCGAGCCTGCAGCCGGTGCTCTGTGACTTGATTGAGGATACGCAGGTCAGGGAGTTCTGGGAGCCTGTTTCTGTGTCTGTCCTTGTGTCGGTGAGGGGGGCGGTGTCAACTGAGGTCAAGGATAAGGGGCTCTTCACCAGGGGATAGGGCGTTTCAGAAGGCGGAGGTATCTAAGGGGGAAATGTGCTTGTGGACTTGGGCATCGATCTGGACCTCCAGGGTGCAAGCTGAGGTTAATCCTTGGACTGACACTCCCTAGGAGAACCAGGGCCATGCGCCGTCCCAGGCTTTGCCACTTACGTCTTGTGTGACCCTGGGTGGTTTACTTTGCCGCTCTGCGCCTTTGCCTTCTCCAGTGTGAACTAGGATTGTGGTGGTGCTGCCCGCAGCGAATCAGGGAGGATCCATGTGAGAATGGCGGTCAGAGGTGGAAAGGCCATGAAGACCTGCAGAGGCTTGTAAGTTTCTGTTCTTTGCTTTCTTCCATCCACCTCCCTGCCCGGTGGACCCCTTGTTAGCATCTAAACTGAACAGCACAGGGGAGGGTTTTGGGGCTCCACTCGAGCTGGTCTTCGGACCCTTCCCATCCATCCTATTCAAGAGATGAACTCTGTCCTGTCCCCTCTGCCCCAGTTCATTGCGTTCACTGCCATTGAGTCCATTTTGACTCGTAGCAACCCGAGAGGGCAAGACAGAATGACGTCTGTGAGTTTCTGAGGCCATCACTCTTGATCAGAATAGAAAGCCCCATCTCGGTCCCGTGGAGCCCACTGATGGCTCCAAAGTGCAGACCGTGGGGTTAGCAGCCGGCCTCGTAAGCACTGTGCCACTAGGCCTCTGTACCAGGGCTAGGACCTCCTGTCATACATACTCTCCCAGTGCCCATACCTCCTGGCCTGCCCCCCACCCCCCCAGCATAGCTGTTGGCTTTGTGCCTGAGGTTAGTGTGACTCCCACAGGGCTCCGGATCAGGCGGTCACGTGCCTTGTGATATTTCTGGCTCACAGGACAGCTTCTGACGTGATCCTCAAATAGAGTCATCTCGAATACAGACGGAGTCATTAGGATGCCCTGACTCCTGCTCTCAATGCTTCTTATGAGCGGGCTCAGGTGGCCCTCGGGACAATTGCTCGAAGCCAGCACAACTATTCGTCCCATTTTCTGGGTGAGGAAGGCAAGACGCAGTGTTTCAGAAGTCAAGCTTCGTCCACACCCCCAGCCCACACCTCCATACTCATTTTGCTGGATGAATACATGAAGGACCTATCTCTTCAACTCTGCCTGGGTCTTGGGTTTCTTTAGCTAACATGAAGGGGTGGGCCTAGTACTTTAGAGACCTCTAGTCCAGGGTCAACTCCAGAAGGAATCCAGGCCTCTCAGCAGTTCAGAGACATCCGTGTGGTTTCCCTGGTTTCTCCCAGGTCAGGGGCTCCCTCGTCTGGCTATATAAGCTGCTCTCCAAGATGGCATTGTGTGATTTCTGAGTGCAGGGTTCCCATCTGGAGTTCTGGGCTGGCACAATGATCATGGACTCGGTTGCTAACCAAAAGGTGAGGGGTTTGAGTCCACCCGCTGTTGTGTCTTGGAAGAAAGGCCTGGAAATCTCCCTCTGTAAAGTTAGAAGACAGAAAGGACACCCTCTGGAGGACAGCACTGTTTCAGGAACAGAGTCACCACGAGCCGGGGTTGATTTGATGGCAACTGATTATTTGAAAGGTGCAAAGAAAACCACTTGACAGCAAAGGAAATGGAGACCAGGAGAGGTGGGTATGACTCTCAAGGTCACACAGGGAGAGGGGGAGAGGTCCACCCAGGCAGAATTTGAACCCCAGTCACCTGGCTCCAAACAAAACATCTGTCTTGGAGTGCTTCTTAGGATGGAGGATAGATAGATTTCATCTCACTTACTTTGGACTTGTCATCAAGAGACCAGCCCTTGGAGAAAGCCATCAGGCTTGGTAGAGGATCAGTTGAAAAGGGGAAGGTCCTCGTGGCAGTCATGTACTTTGGTATCAGTTTCATGATTGGGACTGTGGGGGTGGAGTCAAGTCTGTCAAACTGGAGATAGCCAATGAGACCTCTGTATGGGCATGGCTTTCTCTGAGAATTCTGGGAAATCTCGTGATATTTCCCCCGTGAGGTGAAAGACGATCAACTCAGTCCCTGGGATATGCTCTACTGATGAGACAAGATGGTGGCATGTTGATTGATCCTGAGTCCTGGAATCTGGAGGAGCTGGAGGAGAAGCCACATGGGCTTATCCTGATGAAACCAAATTTCTGAAGCTGGAAAAGCCACATAGAGGCCAGTGTTGAGATGCTTCTACCGTCATGGGTACACAAGTCTCTGCACCCACTGGTCGGTGATTGTCCTAGCATCATTGCATGTGCCTCGTGAATCTGAAGACTTCACAGACTGGTATCAGACAAATGCGCTAATATCAGACTTGTGGGCTTGGACTGGATTGGGCTGGGATGCTTTCTCAATGTTCTATTACTCTTGTATATAAACCTCGTCCTTATATACACATGTGTGTTTATGAGTTTATGTCTCTTGTCACTGCACACAGTCCTTAGGGAGAGGGGTGGGTGTGGTGGCTATAATGTGGGTTCAACCGTAGCTACCACTGTGAGGCTGGGCAGTGTTTTGTTCTGTTGTGCAAGGGGTCGCTATGAGCTGGAATCCATGTGACTGCACTGACTATCTGTCTCTAGAATGTGGTCGGTTAACTCTGCACTCTGCTTTCTGCTGTTCCCTGAGGAACAGGGCGAGGCCCAATTGGCTTGTCAAGGTTCCATCATCATGGACCCACTGAGAGGCCACACATGCATCTGGTGGGGCGACTTCCTCCTTGCACAAGGTCTCAGCAGGTGTCCAGCTGGAGGCCAGAGGGAGTCGGGAGACATTGGTCAGGCTGAGTGTGGGATGCGGCCTTTTAAGGAGATAGAGTCTAGAGGCTACTGACTCTTGTCACAAATCGACATGACTGGGATTGAGTGACACACGTGGATCATCACACGGATCCCTGGGGTCCTGTAGGGAAGGGTGTTGCTTCTGCTTTTGTTTTGAGATGTTTGTGTGTTTTCAGAGATGAGCTTGGTGAACAGAAGAGGAGTTAGGGGATTTGTCCGCGTTCACACCGTTTCTGGCAGGCAGTCTCACTGGGATGCCTCTGTCTTTGTCGCTAGTCAAATGCGCTGTCATCGCACCCAGGCCTATAGGCACAAAGGACAAGTACTTTCCTTGAGACACAACAGTGTCAGCCACAGGGATGGCACCAATGGGGACAACTGAGCAGGGAGAGAAGGCCGGCAGTAGCATCCCCTCCTCCACCAGTCTGGGTCCCGAGAACTCAGGGTGTACAAGCCCCAGAGGACTGGGTCTGAACCCAGAATGGATGTACCATTGAACAGCATGAGCAAGGGACTTAGTCTCTCTGAAAGCCCATTCTCTGATAGCTCTCTGGGAGCATCTGTGCGATATAATGAAGTGGGGTATGTTAAATGCTCAACAACAAAGGCAGCAATGACAACTACTCTCTGCCCATGAGCCCATTCTGACGCCTAGTGACCCAACAAGGACAGGTGGTTTTGAACTGTGGACCTTCTGGTTAGCAGCCCACCGTCTAACCCCTGTGCCACTAGGGCTCCTTATCTAAAGTGCTAGCGTACATAGGATGCAAATCTCTGTGTGCTTCGCACACTCACGGACCATTAGTTAGGGCTCATTATCATTCATTTAGCAAATATTCGCTGAGCACTTACTATATTGACAGGAGCCCCAGTGGTGTCGCGGTTACAGATTGGGCTGCTAACCACAAGATCGAGCGTTTGAGGGCATCAAACACTCCTGGGAGAAAGACGAGGCTTTCTCCTCCTGTAAACTGTTCCAGGGTTAGAAACCCACAGAAACAGCTCTGCCCTGTCCAGGGCTGCCATGAGTCGGAGTAGACTGGATAGTGATGGGGTTTTCGTTGTTTTGGTTTGAGTGCTATGTCCAGGCAGAGTTCTAGTTGCTGGAGTAAGAGCAAGAGATAAAAGGGAGTGGGAGTGGGGAAGAAAATGAGAGAGAGAGAGAGAGAGAGAGAGAGAGAGAGAGAGAGAGAGAGAGAGAGAAACTGAACCAGATTGAATAAGCTCCATAGATGTGTGATCTCGAAGAGTCAAAACCCAAAGACCCAAGGACAGAAGTTAGAGGGCAAAGGGCACAGTTGACAGTTTGGACAGGATGGCTGAGAAGGAGTGCCTTGCCCTGCCCAAGGCACAAGGATCTGCCTTCTCTTTGCTCTCTGCATCCAGTCTGGTGTATCACGTGACCCAGCCCATGCTCAGCCCCCGTCAGCACATCCCCCCTCCCTCCCTCCTACCTATCCTTCCTTTGTCCCTTGCAGGTTCTTGCAGCTCAGGGATCAAATGTTGGGAGACTCCGTGGTTCCCAGTGACAGCTGTTGCCAGGAGTCATGACGTTGCTTCCAAACCCACGGCGGCAGTCCTAAGGACGACGGCACTGCCCACCCTGCCCTTCCCCACAATCGTCCCCATGCCAGAGCCCACTGTTGCAGCTGCCGTGTCTGGCCGCCTCATGGAGGGGCTTCTTTTTTGCTGCCCCTCCATTTCGGAAAGCATGATGTCCTTCCCCGGGCACTGGTCTCTCCTGCGAGCATGCCACCCTGGCCTCTAGGGAGCACTCCGCTGTGCTTCTGCCAACGCAGATCTGTTGGTTCTTCTGACAGTCCATAGTCTACTTCTTTTCCCTGTTTCTTTTTAATGAAATCCTTTTTTTTGGGGGGGGGGGGCTTTTACATCTCTTTTACATTCATCCACGTGTCAAACACACCTGTTACATATGCTGCCATCATCCCCTTCAAAGCATTCTCCCTCCACTTGAGTCCTTGATATCAGCTCATTTTGCCCACTCCCTCCCCCACCTTTCCTACCTCATGAACCCTTGATAGTTATAGATTATCATTTTCATATCTTACATCATCCTCTGTCATCCTTCACCCCGTTTTCTGTTGTTTGTCCCCCTGGGAGGGGGTCATATGTTGATTTTTGTCATCAATTCCCGCTTCCTCCCCCACCTCCCTCTTATTCCCCTGGTATTTCTATTCTCATTGTTGGTCCTGAAGGCTTTATCTATTCTGAATTCTCTGTGCTGCAGGCTTTTTATCTGTAGCAGTGTGCATGTTCTGATCCAGTCCAATTTGTAAGGTTGAATGAGGTCATGATAGTAGGGGTCGGGGGGAAAGCATTAAAAAACTGGAGGAAAGTGGTATGTTTCATCAGTGCTACACTGCTTCCTGACTGCCATGGCCCATTTTCCAATATGCTTTGTCAACATTATCATTCAAATGCATTAGTTTTTATTTGGTCTTCTTTATCCAATATCCAGCTTTTACATACATAAGAAACAATTGATAATACCCTGGCTTGAGTCAGATGCACTTTAGTCTGCAAAGAAACCATCTTGCTTCTCAGCACTGTATAGAGGTCTTGTGCAGCAGATTTATAACACAAGCACTCGTTTGCTTTCTTGACTGCTGCGTCCATGAACATTGATTGTGGACCCAAGCAAGATAAAATGCTTGACAGCTTCCATTTTTTCTCCCTTTATCATGATATCACCTCTCGGTCTAGTTGTGAAGATTTGGGCCTTCTTTACATTAAGCTGTAATCCATACTGAAGGCTGCCAACCCTGATTTTCATCAGCAAGTCCTTCAATTCCTCCTCACTTTCAGTAAGCAAGGTTGTCCCATCTGAATACTGCATGCTATTAATAAGCCTTTCTCTGATCCCGACACCACTTGTCTGTTGATTGTATGTGGTGGCTTGCATGTTTCCACGATGCTGGAATCTATGCCACCGCTATTTCAAATACCAGCAGGGTCTCTCAAAACGAACATGTTTCATCAGAGCTTCCAGACTAAGAGCAGACTATGAAGAAGGAATGGACTGTCCACTTCAGAGGAATTAGCCGTGGGAGACCATAGGGATAGTGGTGAAACACTGTGATTCCCAGAGAAAAAGGGAAATGTAAACTTGCTGGCAGAGAAAGAGCCCAGGTGAGTGTTGTTGCTTACCGGTGCTAGTTTCCTGTGCTTTCCTCCAGTGCCTTCACTGGCCCACGATGGGGTTTCACTAAGAGGTGACTAGGTCAAGATGAAGGAAGCAGGCAAGGACAAGGGTCTAGCTCTAGATTGCTGTTGAGCTGATAACACTCACCTCATGTCTCTTGAGTATCTAGTCTGTTGAGACGCCACACTGGGATCTAGGTAAGGTGTTGTTGATTCTGGCTCCTACAACAGGGTCAAACCCTGTCCAGGGTCGTGCCTACCTCACAACCATTGGTATATCTGAGCCTATTTTGTTACAGTCATGGTGTCAATACATTTTGCTGAGGATTGTCCTCATTTTCACAGACCCTCTACCTTATCAAACGTGGTAGTTATATAATTTAGTGTCTTTGCGATTGGAGTGGAGTAAGAGTGTAGGGGTGGAGTCTAGTCTGTCAATTGGGTTATAACCAATGAGGCCTCTGTGTGGGCATGGTCTTTCCCTGAGAATGCTGGGAACTCCTGTATTTTCCTCCTAGCAGGCGGGAGACATTTCTCTCTCTCTGGGCTCACTCACTTAGAGACTCTCGACTTACAAGACTCAAGACTCAGGCCCTGAGACACTCTCCTGACAAGACACAGGCACTATGCTGAGAGACCCTGTGTCCTGGGAACTGAAGAAGCCACATGAAGATCCCAGCCGGAGCTGAGATGCTTACAGCGCCACTGGATCCAAAGGCTTTCTTCCCATTGGCCTGTGGTTGTCCTGTATTTGGCATTATGGCATACATGTGTTTTGTAAGTCTGAAGAGAACTTTATATATTGATATCAGGCTTATGATCTTGGACTTGACTGGGTTGGGATACTTTCTTGATGTTCAATTACCCTTTATATAAAGCGCTCTCTCTCATATATATTTGTGCATCTATGAATTTGTTTCCCTAGTCTACACAGGCTAACATATCAACCATGATGCTATTCTTCAGAGATTAGCCCTATCTGATAAGTTGAGATGAAGCATCACCATTCCTCTTCACTTTTAAGGTACATTCTTTCAAAACGGACTTGTTTGTTCCTCTACCAGTCTATGGTATGTATGGATATAGTCAATATTCTTCACGAAGACCACACTTTAAAGGCACCAATTCTTCTTCTGTCCTCTTTATTCACTGTGCATCGTTCACAAATCCACACAACTAGATCAATAAGAAGTATTATGATGTATGGAGAAAAGATGAAAGTTGCCCAGGATTTCATGTTCCTTGGATCTACAATCAATGCCCATCAAAGCAGCAGCTATAAATCACATGATGTACTAAAATGGGAGGATTGGCTGCATAAGACCTCTCAAAAGTGTCCAGCAAGGTATCAGTGGAAGCGGTTATCAGACATCAAGAACAAAATCATATCATTGCACGCCCACCTTCCTGATATGATCACTGAAGACAAAGGTGCGCATAAGCAATTGTGATAAAGAAAGCTGATGGCGCCCATCTATCAAAAGATATAGTGTCTGGGGTCTTAAAAGCTTGAAGGTAAACAAGCAACAAAGCCCACATAGAAGAAGCACACCAGCCTATGAACCACAGGTCTCAAAGGGATCAGGCATCAAAGAACTAAATATTATATCATTGTAAATGAGGTGGCATACAAACTGGGGGTCCAAAGTTCACCTACAGGTGAAGTGACATTCCCTTACAGAAGGGTCATGGGGAGGAGACAAGCCAGTCAGGGTACAGTGTAGCAACGATGAAATATGCAACTTTCTTCTAGTTCTTAAATGTTTCTGCCCACCCACAATTATGATCTGAATTCTACCTTACAAATCTGGTTGGACCAGAGACTGTACACTGGTACAAGTAGGAACTGGAAACATGGGGAATCCAGGACAGATGATCCCTTTGGACCAGTGGGAAGAGTGGTGACACTGGGAGGATGGAGGGAGGGTGAAGCAGAAAGGGGGAACTGACTATAAGGATCTACGACACAACCTCCTCCCTGGGGTATAGACAACGGACAAATGGGCGAAGGAACACATCAGATAGTGTTCAACAAGACAAAATTATAATAGTTTATAAATTATCAAGAGTTCTTGAAGGAGGAGGGAGCACAGAGGAGGTGGAAAAAGGAGGAGCCAATACCAGGGGCTTAAGTGGAAGGGCAATGTTTTGAGAATAATGGCATCAAAGGTACAAATGTGCTTAGCCTACAATGGATATATGGCTGGATTGTACTAAGAGTTGTGTGAGCCCCCCAAAACATGATAAAAAGGGAAAGTTTCAGAAGTAGAGATGTTACTTGGAGGTCCCAAACCATGGTCTTCCCAATCTAGATGTTTTTCATTTAGGATGAACAAAGTCAGATAAGAGTTCTAAGATGGACAACATCAGATAGGAGAGTAAAAAGTCAACAAAACTTCTCTCCTGCTATACAGACCTTTCTTTCCCTCCTTGGATTCTTTCTAGACTCACCCTCACCCCACACCCAGGATCAAATCTATGCTACATTCATGATCTCATTTGACACTTGACCATTTGTGGCTGTGATGTTAATTGCTAGTCAAGAAGGTAGCTCCTTGAAGATCTTCAGAAATGGAATAGCTTAGAAAGGCTTCAATATTTAAAGAAATGAACATGATGGTATATAAAGCAGTGAGGAGGGGGAAATTCTACTCCAACTGCTTGACCCAGTCTTTTGTTCTGCCACTGTCTTGAGAGTGACCAATCAAGGGGCCTGATGGGTGTGATTCCTGGTCTGATTCCTACGTGGTAACAGAAGAGCGGTAGGGTGGGGGTGGAGACCGAACATCAGCAACATCCACAGGCCACCAACTGGCCAAGGGTTTTCAAATTGGGACTGGGCTCCTTCAAGATTCCAGTGGTGATCCAAGGGATGATCCCAATGGTGACCTAGTCCAAGAGCCTTTCTGAAGGTCAGCTCCTCATGTCAGATTCAGCCCCATGATGACCAAGCCCAGTTCACCTTTGAGACCTGATCCCACAGTAATCCTCCACCCTTACTTTGTGTTCCAAAACATTTGTTTCTGCCATTACCTCGTGATTCCTCAACTCAATGCCCTTGCTCATACTGTTTCCTCAATGTTGAAACCCAGGCCCACTCATCCTTTTCTAAATCTGCTTATCTCTCTGTGCCCTTTCAAGTAGCACCTCTTCCTAATCCCCAAAACCTCCGCTCAGCTGCAGATGCCTCTAATAACCACGCCACAGCCTAGCCTCCCTTCTCAAAGACAGCAAAACCACGCTTCCCATCTCCGTCTCCCAGGCTCCCTACATGTGCTTGAGAAATAGTTAAATGAATCTGTCATCTTCACTAATGCCATTGCTTATACTTGCTAAGTGAGTTCTCTAAGCTCTTTGAGATTCTGTTTCATCGATTTAAAATTGGCATGGGACAAAGAAAGGCCTGGCAATCTATTTTAGAAGAGCCTTCTGGCCTGGACTGGGCAATAAGAAGAAAGGGGAAGCTATTGCTTAGAGAGAGCTGATTTTCTGTTTATACGGATGGGAAGATCTCCTTGATTAAGGGCAGGGCTGCACAGTTTACACATGTAGTTGCTGCCAACCAGTTCACACACCAGCAAGAAGGTGAGCTGGCAACAATTGTATGGTAGGTATATTCACAACAATGGCAAGAAAGTGCTGTGGCTAACACTTCATGGGACTTAGTTCTTTGGAGGTCTAAGGTCATGATTTCATGGGATCTTCAGGTTAACACGTTCAGCGCTCCTGTTCTTCCTTTTAGATTGCTATGTAGTCGCTGCGTCATAAAACTTGCATGCTCCCATCCAAGGCAGGACATTGGTCTCTAGTCACCTGAAGCATCAGAGGATGAGAGTCGGAAATAGGAGAAGATGGAACTGGATATTTGCCTCCATGAACATCTGCCTCTTCTCCCACGAAACCAGAAAACTGGATGGTGCCCTGACTTTGGTTGCTGAATACTTAAATAAGACATTCTACAGAAGTATCATGATCAAGGGGGCGGGGGCTGGGGAATGTATATCTGAATATCAAATTCCCATAGAATATGGACTTTCTGGAGTCAGCGAGGGTAGATGAACCCTTCCAATGATTTCCTTGAGATCATCTTTCAGCCTTAAACCCAAAATGGCCCCCCACAGTCTTCTTAAACCCGAACAGTAGTTTTACTTAAATAGTAATGAATGTCAGTCTTGAGCAGGATGCCCTTTAAGATCTATCTGTATGGGACCAGATTGACAGCAGCAGTTTGAAAGGTCTGCTAAGAACCCGAGCGGGCAGTGAGTCTATGGGACTGAGGGCTGGGAAGGGGGTGGCACCACACGGGGTCACTGAATTGTGCAGGTAGAAATTGTTTCAATGGTGTCTGTCTTGCTGTGCATAATTTTAACAACAGCAACAACAATAAAATAAATTATGAAAATTTATTACAAAAGAAAACATTGGTGTGGCAGTTACATAATCTCATGTCAACTGGAGGATATTTAAGGGTGGAGGGGTGGCGTCTAGCCTGTCTTAGGCATGGCCTTCTCATGAGGATTCTAGGAACTTCCTCTCTTTCTCTCTGGAAGAGGGCCACACTCTCTCTCTGCTCCACCTTTCTGTTGACAAGCCACACAAAGCCACGCTGATGGCAGCCAGAGCCCTGGAAATGCATCTACCGCCGCTGGATCCACAAGACTTCCCCCCCCCCCCCACTGGCCTACGGTCTTTCTGCATTTGACATCATTGCGTGTAGGGACGTGAGTCTGAAGAGAAATTTATGGGCTAGTAATGGACTTAGGGAATAATAGCCGACACGTGGGCTTGATCTGGACTGGGCTGGGATGTTATCTTCGTATACGATTACTCTCAGATATAAAGCTCTCTCTTGCACAGATATGAGTGTCTCTGGATTTGTTTCTCCAGTCAACCTCTACTAACACAATTAGGAAGCGGGTTTACACGGACACCCATGGAGTTGCCTGGCTTGAGTTGCAATTGGTTTGATGGTGCCAGGTCTAAGGAAATAAGGCAGGGGTGGAAGCATGCTACCCCATGCCCAGGCGGCCCTTCCGTGGGCTTCTAAGCAGTCTCATGCTCATGGAAAGGATCGAGAGAGACCAGGAAGGTGTCTCAGCTCACTCCTGCTCAGAGAAGGAACATCGTAGAGCAGCAGTTCTCAATCTTCTGAACCATAAAATTATTTCCACTGCTCCTTCATAGCTGTAATTTTGCTCCTGTTATGAATCGTAATGTAGATATCTGATATTCAGGATGTATTTTCATGGTTACAAATTGAATGTAATTAAAGTATACGGATTAATCTCAAAAAACAGTGTGCCATCGTAGATTGCGAAATCTCTGTTTCCAATGACAAGTAAAGGAAATTTTGTCTTGAAGCATGGTGTAGCATGGGTAGCAGTCTTAACAGAACAACAGGAAGCTATGTTGCTGATATGTTGTGCGACAGCATGGGTACAAAGCCAAAGTCTCTGTTCCTAGGACCATCGGAGATAAGTGCTTTCCGATGATCTTAGGCAACCCCTGTGAAAGGGGTCTCGATCCCACCTAGTCTCAGCAGTTGCCTGACATTGTCAACCCTGCTCATCCTCACCCAAGTTCAACCTCAAGCCTTCCCTTCCTACTTTTTGCTCTCCCCTGAAGTGTTTTATCCTTGCCCTGGGTCCAGTGTGAGCCAACAACTCACACATTCCCATCTCTGGCCTGGTACCCCTTTCCCCGCTCCATGCCCCAGGCCCATATCATAAGCTCCCTGACTTTTTCCTCCTTGTTGGCTCAAAGAGATCTAAATCCAAAGACTCTTGCGTGGGGTTCGTTTTGCAAGAGGTTGGGTCATTGGCCAGTGTTGGAGTTCCCACCTGGGACGGCCAGCTCCCTGAAGACTGAGACTTGGCACCCGGCACAGAGCTTGGTATAAAGGAGGCAACCAGGAAATAGTTACCAACTGGCTGAATGAAGGTCATGGTTTTCCCTATTTCCATCTTTGCTTTTCAGTTTGTTCTAGCTGACTGACTTTGCATCAATCAACCAAGCTGCTGCCTCTCCCAGCCTGGCCACGCATGAAAACCTTCCTCTGCTTGTTCCCATCCATCTATATACCCATCTCCATCCACTGCTCCCTCCAAGTCTGCCCTCTCATTTCCCTCCTTCTAGAAGCCTCCTTAGCCCACATGGAACACCCTGCCCCACAGCCCCAAGGAATTCAGGGCAACTCAGAGAATTTCATGGGCCAGCCATGCTGCTGAAGGAATGGTCTAGGGGCCACTGGGAAGAGAAAGGATCCCAGATGAGTTTGCTTGAGGCAGCCATCACGTGGCCCCCTTAACATGAACTTGAAGGGACTTGTGGATGGAAGGATTTATGTACCTCTGATGACCTAGAGCTATATTTTTTCCACTGTCCTCATGGACTGTCCCCCACTGTCCCTGGTGATGTCTGTGGACTTCTTACGTATGGTGACCTGCTAGACATTGCCCAAACCCATTATTCAGCCTGGCTTCAGAGAAGATGCTCCTGGGACTGCGAACCCCAAGTCTGCACAGCTGGGCTGTTAGTGATGGCGGCTCAGGGAGTGGGAGAGGGACTGAGCAGCAGAGAGAGGACACCTTGAACCAGAACCTCACCTAAGGCCCCGGAGAAGCAGTGAGCCAGCGCTCTGGGGGCCTCTTCCATTGCCCCCTCTCCCAGGGACTGTTCATTTCATGAAGCTGGTCTTTCGGGCAGCAATAGCAGCAGCCCCCAAACCAGCACGTTTGTGTGTTAATGAGGAACCAGCCAGGGAAGGCACTGCTTCGCAGGAGCACAGCAGCAGGGGGAGACTGAGGCCCCGCCTCCTTCGCAGGCACAGCGGCAGCTGGTTAGAAAGGGGAGGGGTACCCAATGGGCCCCAACTTCTCTGAGGAGCACACCTGTGTGGGCTCCCCTTGCTCTCCACTCTGTCCAGGTGGAACAACTTTATGAGTAGAGGTTCTTACAGCAGCTCCCCCATGACCAATAGTTAGCCTGCTCAGTTTCTACCCAGATTTGGAGCTGGTGTTCACGAGGTTTTTCAAAGAGCCCCAGACTAGGAGTTTCTTCACAACTGAGACAGGGACTGGGAGAGATCTCAAAGCAGCCCCCACCTGCAGCCTTCCGGGCCAGAAGCCTTGTGATCTGCAGTACCGGGGTCACCCACCTCAGCCTCAACTCCTGGGCTTTCATCTGGCTGGGATCGGGACTTGAAATGGCCCAAGCACTGACCCTTGAGATGGGTGCTAATTAAGGTTGGGTGACAGGGGCACTCTAGCCACCAAGTCATACCTGGGGGCCTGGTTTCCTCTGGTTTAGGGGACACACACCAACCCCTACACACCAGTGGGACATCCACATATGCATGATCCTGAAGCACCTTTCCATAGCCACCACAACCCCCCATCCCTATCCCCTGTAGCTTACATGCCACCCACGCCACTACCCCCCTCCAGGGGCCTGCCCCCCCATACATGACCCTCAAGACACACACACACACACACACACACACACACACTCAGCTTCCATGGACTCTCCCCCGCACCCCCAGCTTAAAATCCAGCTTCTGCACCTTCTGGAGAGGAGGAGGGGGCTCCCCCATGCCCTTTGAGCCTCAGTGACCTGGCCAGGTGCAGACAGGTGACCCCAGGGAGTAACAGGAGTTTCAGCAGAGGGATTGCAGAAGAGAACTCTGCCTCCTTTTAAGTCTTTTCAAAAAGCAAGGATGGATGGATGGACGGACAGACAAACTGATGAAAGCACAGTGGGAGCTGAGGCAGGAAGATGCCCGTTACTCCTTGGAAAGGAGGAGGGTGTGGGAAAGCCCCATCCCCTGCCTCCCTACCCCCTGCCAGCTAGGTGTGGAGGGTGCAACGGGAGTGCTACTGGGGCGGCAGGAGAGGCTGTGATGGGACTTCTAGGGGAGGCTTGACTCCTGAGCAGACGCCACACTGTGTCCGCAGCCAGGCTGCCGGCTCAGCTCTGTCTACACCCTCCCCCCCGCCCCCAATCCCACTCCCACAGCCCGCCTGCCTGCCTACCTGCCTCCAGCCCGAGACCCCTTCTCCTCTTACCTTACAGGAACCCCGGGACTCAGGACTCAGAGAAGGGCGCGTACCCTGCGGAGGAGGCTTTGGGGGCAGTCACACACAGGACACGGGGAGGGCAGCAGTCTTGAGCTCTGCAGCCGGGGAGTGGGCAGTCTGCAGGACTCCTGACAGCCCGCCCCTGATTCTGGAGGACAGAGGAGGGACGCTGGGGGGACCAGGAGGGGGAGCAAACAGGTGTCAGGAAGAGGGAGGGCGCTGAGAGAGGGAGGAGAGGGGAGACAGAGGCACACACTGAGAAGGAGATGGAGAGATCCGACACAGAGAAATAGGAAAGAGAGAGGGGGGAGTGAGGTGGAGAAGGGCGAGGGGGATGGAAGAGGGGAGAGACAGAGAGAACCTGAGCAGCAACATGTGGTAGCTCTCACTTCTGGAACAGGCTGAGCCAACCCCTCCCCATCCCCCACTTGCAGGAACACACCATAAATGCACCCGTGGCACACCCCCGTCCTTTGATCCTCACTTGCACACACACACACACACACACACACACGCTGTACTCACATGCACACAATTACACTCATACACGCTCACCAGGTACACCCTCACGTGAGGGACAGCCCAGTCCCTCATGTCCACACCAGCTGGGCCAGCCCTTACCTGGCCCCAGAAGCAGCAGGTGTCTGAGCAAACACTCCCTTTATCCACAAGGAAGGCTTCCCTGAGCCCAGGGCTGCTGGAGGTGACGCACAGGGCTGGACTCAGGCACCTAAGCCCGGTGCCCGCTGCCCTGGCAGCCGGCTTGATCAATGCCCACATTGCAATGGCTGTTTAGGTGGCCTGCAGGAAGCAGAGCCATTTGTTTTGTCAGAGCGTAACCATGACAATCACCCCATGCGCGCACACCGCTGATGCTGGCCCCTACCCGGCGGCGTCCCCTCCCCCCTTCTCCGGAGCACGGGAGAAGGCAGGAGGCCACTTAGCAGGCTCGCTAATTCCTGCTGGTGCTGATGGAAAGGGCAGGCCAGTGCTAACAGGCCTGTGGCCAGGCCCTCCCTGGGGCATGCAGAGGTTGACCAGCTGTGGATGCCGTGACCCCAGGTGGTTCTGTATCATGCAGGGTCTGTTTGGGGACCAGAGCAGAGCTGCCCCCAGCACACGCCTTGCACATCTGTTTTTGAGCAATGGCGCAAACTGTCAGTCTGTCTTCTCTCAAGAGGCCACAGGACAGGCAAACAGAAAGTGGTGGTGACTAAGGTCACTAGCGAGCTTTTTGCCCAGACCTTGGGCTCCAGCCGTTTAACCTTAGCACTCCCAGCCATCGCCTGCTCATCCTGGTCATGCCAAAACCCGGGAGGCACTTCCAGGGTTTTAGGTGCAGGAACCTAAATCATAAGGCAAATTTGGGCAGTTCAGGTCAAGATCAAGGACAAGTAAAAGATTGGGAAACCAAGAAATTGGCCGGGGTGGGGGGTGGGGGTGGGGAATGATGAAGAAATCTAAACCTAGTAGGAAATCTAGACTTTGGGGATGCAAAGTTGAGACCACAGATGGTCCTAAGCCGCAGGATGGAGTCGGCTGCTAGCCCTTTACACACATCTCATTGAATTCTTTTTTTTTTGGGGGGGGGGGCATCACTGCTCTCCGGTGGTGGGAGTAGGAGGCCCAGCCCCACTGCTGGAATTGAACCCCCGTCCCAGTGGGCCGCAGTCCCGCACACAACCACCACGCCACCGGGGCTCAGCCCATCATTGAATTCTTATCACAATCCCCAAAGGCTTTCATCTCATCATTTTATGGCAATGACGAGTGTCTGGAGGTGGGATGAGATGGAATAATTTGGCATTGGGCTGTCAGCCCCAGGGGCGGCTGTTGAAAACCACATCCTCCAGAGAAAACAGGCTCTCTGCTCCTGTATGCATTCCAGTCTCAGAAACCACAGGGGCACTTCTACCCTGTCCGACAGGGTTGCCAGGAGTCAGCATCGACTTGATGGCAAGCTGCTTCTTGGGCATGCCCAGAAGGTAGCAGGGGATGGATTCGAACACATACCTGCTGGGTTTCATGACACCTCGTTGGCCTGGAGTAGCTGCCACTGTATTTCAGGTCCTGCTTGGGATGAAGTGCACTCTCACTTGTCCTACCCTGAAGCACTGGGACATGGATGCCCCTCCTTTCTAAATGGTGCTCAGAAAGGTGAATGAACCTGCCCAACTCCAAACAGCAATTGGAGGAGTCAGAATGCCAACCGAGGCCTGCCTGACCCACAACCTTCCCCACTCACCCAGGGACATCCAGGACAGACCACCTGCCCCTTTCCTGCATTCTCAGCCTAAGTAGGATAAAGCCTGATGGGGGGGACAGGATCATGGCAGATGCGATGGGATAAGAACGATTTGTGATCGATTAGGTCCACAGGGAAGAAGCACACTATCACCAGTCACTGAAGGAATGTCAATCATCTAATCTGGAGTCGAAGGAGGGAATGTACCAGAACCTAGATTGTGAGACTCGGTTTGCAGAAGGCTATGGATGGCAGTGGGAGCCCAAGATACATTTGTGGGGTCCACAGAGGAACTAAACTTCTAGTGGAATCCCTCTATTCCCAATTGAGGGGGGCAGGAGGTAAGAAGCTGCTAAACAGAGCATTGGAAAGATGAGTACAGATGATCAAAGGCACGAAACTGACCTGAACAGTTACAGCTGTGTCGGTTGACCTCACGTCTGAGGTTTGCTGGACCTGATCTGGTTTCCAATATTTTCTCTATTTTGGGTTTGTATTGCTTGCTTTTGCTTATGTTTATTCATATTAGGGCACATCTCAGAAAAGTTATATCTTGAAGTCATGTTATATGCTTTTCTGCTTGCGAAACCCAGGATTGATGAGTCTACGGGGACAGCCAGTAGAATAACGCTTTCAAGTGTGTGTGTGTGTGTGTGTGTAGGGGGGGTGCTTCAGTAGGGGTGGTGGGAGAAGAGGGAGATGATGTTAAGGTGTCCAGGAAGAAAGGGAATGTTTGGAAACTGTACAATCCTGCTTGATGTGATTGAACTATGGAATGATTATGATATATGTATTAACTCCCAAAAAGTGAACAAAAAAGATCTGTTTGGAGCAGAGATATCATGTGGGGGCCAAGAAGCCTGGCTAGGGATCAGATGACATGTGGTCTGAGCCAGAAGTTCACCCAATAATTACTTCACCTTTAGGGGGTTTCCAAAGGGCTTTAAACCCTCATAAATCTCAGCTAAATGCATTGCCTGGAGCCCAGGGATCCTTCTTAACTTTGCAGGTGTTAGCCAGCTGAGAGGGAAGTCCCATCTAGAGAACTTGGGAGAGTGGTTTAGGGGGATTAATGAACAATGGAGGGGGCAGGCCCATGATTTGCTTGTTTGACCTGGATTGCCTCTGAATGCTGGCTAGGGGATGGAATCATCCTTAAGAGAGAAGCTACAGCCCATCAGAGACTGAGTAGAAAATTACAGTTTGGGGAATGGAATAGCGCTCTTGTCACAGTGAAGACTAACCACCCACAATGAGTCAGGCTCTCGGGTCAGTCCATAGAGAAAGAGGCGGGGAGCCAGGTAGCACATTTCCAGGACATTGGCAGAGTGAGAAGAGACCCAAGGATCCTCAACCAGCTCCCGAAAGCCTTTCCACATCCCTGATCTAATTTGATCTCCGAATCTCCCAGTGGAGAAGGGATCATCCATTATGTCCTCCAGAGGGGCAGAGGGGAGACAACAGGGGGAAGTTGGTTAGTCGGTAGTCCCAGGCAAGAAGTGTTCAGAACTGGGATGCCAAATCAACCCCTTCTGACTCCAAAGTCCTCTGTGATGTTGCACATGGCCCCATGCCACCTAGAGTCACCTGGGCCTTTAGCTTAGAGCCAGGTTCACTGTATGTTGTCTGTATCAGGAACACTGAGCGGTCTCGGTGTTGGACTTCAGAGTCAATAGACGTCTGTCCATGTGGGGTTGAATCCCACTCCTGGAAGACGGGTGGGGGGCATAAAATGAAAAATCCAAACTCAATGCCATGAAGTGGATTCCAACACACAGTGATGCGACAAGACTGAGTAGAACTGTCTCTGTGGGTTTCTGAGACTGTCACATTTTAAGGGAGTAGAAAGTCTCACTGTTGTCCTGGGAAAGCTGTTGGTTTCAAGTTGCTGGCTTCATGGTTCACAGCTCAATGCACCATCAACCACACCACTAGAGCGCCTATCAAGCCAAACTCATTGCCATGGGGCCACGGGAACCCTATCTGGCAGGGTAGAACTGTCCCTGCACGTTTCCCAGACGATAACTTTTTACAGAAGTAGAAAGCTGCATCTTTCTTTCAGGGAGTGGCTGGTTGGTGGTTTCCAACTGCTGATCTTACACTTAGCTGCTACTTATAATTCTATCCACCACCCCACCCTCTCCCCACGGCTCCCCCAGTGCTCAGCCTCCTTGAAGCCCCAGGTCTCAGCCTCCCAATAGGCCCCACAAGCAAGTGTCATATCCACTGGCCATTGTTTCTCCTTAACTATACTAAGTTCAAAGTTCCTACTTCACCTAAGCTCTCAGGGAATAAAGGCCAGCCTGGGGGAGTGGCTCCAGGCCGTGAAGAGGATGAGAGAAGTGGAAAAGACAGAAGACTCTGGGACGGGATGAGGGACAACCTGGGGTACTTTCCAAAAAGCTGCCTCTGCTTGGAGACCAACATCCTGACCTATTCAAAGGGAAAGGGGGACTAGGCAGGACACCGAGAGGTACCAAAGGCCTGGCTGCTAGACCTGCAGAGAGCACAGGAAAGGGAGTGGAAATGGGATATGGAGTCCCAGTTCTAGTGTGGACTCTGAGATCGGATAGGCCAGGTTCAAACACCGACTCCATCGTTCAGTCCCTGGGTGTCGTTGGGAAAATTGTTTAGCCTATCTGTGCCTCAGTCTCTCTGTGTAAAAAATGAGGTTGCTTCTAAGGGTTAGCATGCTAATTAAACGAGTTAATATTGCCAAAGCACTTAGGTGAGAGCGGCCCTTAGTAAGCACCATGGGAATGTTTATTAAAATGAACCCTAAACATCTCCCTGGCCAATTCTTTTCTTTTACGGGTGTGGAAATTGAGATCCAGAGAGGAGTGGTGCTTCCCCCTGTCACCCAGCTGGGGTAGCTGGGGTACAACCATCCTGGCATCCTGTCTCCCAAGGCTGCCCACTCTGGAGGCAGAGTCCCCTTTGACTCTGCACTGGGAGACACGGAGCTAGGGGGCCGGGAGGGGCAGTGCGAAAGGAGGAGGTATGTACAGAGAGAAGAGCGGATCCCAGGAAGGGCGGAAGCCATGGATTCCACCCCCTCGCACACACCTCTTTGCCACCCACCCTCTGTTTGCAGGATTGGAAGCGGTTGTGTGACTGTTTCTGCCCACGCAGAGGAAAACAAACCTTCGGGAAGTGTAACCAACACAGTCTGACTGTGGAGGGAAAGCTGCTTCTCTAGAGAAGCCCTCCTCCTCCCTCCACGGTGAAATCCTGAGGAGGGTAGCGGCTTCTTGGGCACTGCTTCTGAGAGGGTCTCCTGTTCTAGGCTTAGTTCCCAAGCTGAGGGTGGCTGGGGAGCCAGAGAGCAGGTCCAGGGTTGATATATTGACAGCAATCTTGGCAATGAACTCTCTGCCTCCCATAACCACCTCCCCCAGTTCCTCATTTTGTACAGGGAATCATACAAGTAGTTCCAGTTCTTCAACCCTAACAGCTAGAATGGTACCGTGAAGTTCTAGCCTCTTGATTTTGAGGTCATCCACAGGATTTCACAACCAATGGAACGCATGCTGGTGATTATCCTGCAACTGATGGTTTAATAAAGTGTTTGCCGGATTGGGTTTCTGAAGTGGTGTTTCTGTTCCCATTGACATAAGACCTGGCTAGGATTGAGAGGACGAGACATGCGAAGCAAAATGTAAGTGCCTTCTAGAGTCCAGCAGATATCGGACATAAGCAAGTCCAACCAAGCCCCACAGAACCCCCAGCAGAGCCCAGCCAAAGCAGCCAACTCTTAGCTATCTCTGGATCTGTAAGAAGAAATACTGTTTATAGACGCTGAGTTCGGAGGGCTTTGCTTTGCAGTCTATTCTAGCAATGGATCATGGATCGACATCGTGTCAATTGCAGCTTCCTAAAGTCTTTCGGAGCACCTGTGGCATCGTGGGTTCTGCACGGAGCTGCTGACAGCAGTTGAGAGAAGGATGAGACTGGCTGCTCTCTTAAAGATGGAAGGTCTCCAAACGCAGAGAGGCAGTTCCACTCTATGCCGCAGGGCTACCATGAGTCAGAATTGATGCAGTGGCAATGGACATGGGTTTTTCATGGTGTTTGGGTGTTTTTTTTTTGGGGGGGGGCATCACTGCTCTCCGGCGGTGGGAGTAGGAGGCCCAGCCCCACTGCTGGAATTGAACCTCCGTCCCAGTGGGCTGCAGTCCCACGCACAACCACTACGCCACCGGGGCTCAGCCCCGAGTGCTTTTTTTTTTTTTTAAGTCCCTGGGTTGGTGCAGATGGTCAGCACGTTAGGCTGGAATCCAAACCCACACCCACCTAGATGTGCCTCCGAAGAAAGGCCTGGTGATTGACTTTCTCAAATCAGCTACTGGAAGCCTTATGGAGCCCAGGTCTACTCTGACACACCTGGGGACCCACGAAGGGAAATTCACTCGATGGCATCCAGCTAATGTCTTTGAGGCATGCCCTCCTTTCCAAGGGCCCTCTGCTGGCTTCCAGTGCCTTCTCATCTTCCGACTTGGTCTCTCTGTCTCTGTTATTGTTGATGTTGATGCTCTCAGAGGTTCTCAACCTGTGGGTTGAGACCCCTTTGGGGGTCAAGCAACCCTTTCACAGGGGTCACCCAATTCACAACAGTAGCAAAATTGCAGTTATGAAATAGCAATGGAAATAATTTTATGCAAGGCAGTCAGGGTGCAGTGTAGCAATGATGAAACACACGGCCCTCCTCTAGCTCTTCAATGCTTTCTCTCCCCAACACTCATGATCCCAATTCTACCTTACAAAGCTGGCCAGAGCAGAGGATGGAGACTGGCACAGATAGGAACTGGAGACCCAGGGAATCCAGGACAGATGACCCCTTCAGGACCAGTGGTGAGAGTGGCAATATTGGGAGGGTGGAGGGAAGGTGGGGTAGAAAGGGGGAGCCAATTACAGGGATCTACATATAAACCCTTCCCTGGGGGATGGATAATAGAAAAGTGGGTGAGGGGAGACATCGGACAGTGTAAGACATGACAAAATAATAGTGGTTTGTAAATTATCAAGAGTTCATGGAGGGCGGTGAAGAGAAAGGGGAAAATGAGGAGCTGATGCCAAGGGCTCAAGGAGAAAGCAAATGTTTTGAGAATGATGATGGCAGCACTGTACAAATGTGCTTGACACAATGGATGCATGCATGGGTTATGATGCAAGTTGTAAAAGCCCCAATAAAATGAATTTTTTTCAAAAGAAAGAAAATAATTTTGTGGTTTGGGGGCCACCACAACGTGAGGAACTGTATGAAAGGGCTGTGGCCTGAGGAAGGTTGAGAACCACCATGTTCGATGCTATCACGTTGGTACTGACCCATAGCGATCCTGTGCACAACAGAATGAAACACTGCCTAGTCCTGCTCCCGCCTCATGGTTCTTCAACCCATTGCTGCAGTCCCTCTGTCCACGCGTCCAGTCAGTGGCCCTCCTCTTTGTCACTGCCCCTCCACTTTACCACACGTGATGTGCGTCTCCAGGGGCGGGTCTCTCCTGACAACATGTCTAAAGTGTGCAAGACAGACTCTTGCCATCCTGGCCTCTAAGGAGCACGCTGGTCGCACTTTTTCCAAGACAGGTCATAAGATCTGTTTCTGATCTCTATCCCTCATCGCCTATATTCCAAATAAATTCTCCAAGCTGTAGCTAGACATTTGCAATATCTGACTATGATGCTCTCTCCCCTATACCAACCCAGCCACGAATCCTTCAATGACTTGATAGTTTCCTGGCCTTCAGTGAAAAGTTTCTTTCTTAGCTCAACATTCGTGATTTTTTATTTTTTATTTATTTTTAGTTTAATTTTTAAATCGTTTTACTGGGGGCTTGTACACTTCTTATCACAATCCATATATACATACATTGTGTCATGCATATTTATACATATGTTGCCATTATCATTTTCAAAACATTTTCCTTCTATTTGAACCCTTGGTATCAGCTCCTCATGTTCCCCCTCCTTGCCCCACCTCTCTCATGACCCCTTGAAAATTCATAAATTTCTATCATTTTTTTCATCTCTTACATGGACCAATGTCTCCCTTCACTCATTTTTCTGTTGTCTGTTCCTCTGGAAGGGGGTTACATGTAGAATATTGTGCTTGGTTCCTCCTTCCCACCCCCTTCCCCTTCCTCCAGAGACACTTCCTCCACAAGGACACTTCATCTGGACCTCGCCCTTGACTCCATCTACCCATCTCCAACTTGTCCTTTCAAGGAAAGATGAAGCACCATATTCTTAAGGAAACCTGTTGACCTGACTGAGGTGCTACAGCACCCTGTGCCCAACTAATGTGACGCTGCATGTTTGAGCCAATGAATGAACAACTACCTCTCAAGGGCTGTCCCAAATTATCTTATCCTTATGGAGAGAGGCCAAGCGCAGATCTCAAAAGATCAGGAATGTACACGGGTCCAGATCAGAGCTGGAAACAGGGAATCCAAGACAGAGAAACCTCTCAGGACCAAGGATGAGAGTAGCGATATCGGGAAGGGAAGGGGAAGGTGGGGTGGGGGGTTGAAGAAAGAGGGGTCCAGCTGACTCTCCACTGCCTGCCTGGCAGTCAATCAGACTGTTATGACTTGTGTGTGGCTGTGATGCCAGGAGCGATGCTACCAGTATTTCAATATCAGCTGGGTCATCAACAGGAGGCAGTTTCATTAGAGCCTGCAGACTAAGACAGATGAATTAAGAGATATCAGTAGTCATAAGCCAATGAAAACTCTGTGGCTCACCGCAGAGTCCTGTCTGACACGGTCTGGGAGATGAGCCCCCTTGGGTGGAAGAGACTCAAAACGCACAGTGACCGTGACTGTGGGCTGGAGCATCACACCATCAGGAAGATGGTGCCAGGCTGGGTGATGTGTTTTCTGTCATGCTGGTGGGGGTGGGGGTGGGGGTGGGTTGGGTGCCATCATACGCTGGAACCAACCGGCACAGTGGTAACTAATGACAGTAACTGATGATACCTGGCCCTTTCATATAACAGAGCTTCATACATGTTTGCTGCATGAATGAATGAATGAATGAATGAACACATGACTCTACTATCCCACTGTCCTGGAGAGTCATGGACACTGTCTTTCTCCCCAGAGAAGGTGGCCGGTGGGAGCGGGGGCCGTGACATTGGGCAAAGATGGAAAGAAGGTGGGAAGGAGGCCATGGCATTCCGTGGGTCAGGGCCAGCGGGAGTCATCTGTCCTGGGTCTAGTTTGTAAGGGGTTCATCGTCTGCTGCTGTTGGGCAACATCCAGTCAGACCCAGTTCCAAGTCATCCCCTGGGACCGAGCAGAGTCAGAGCAGCTATCCTCTGGACCGATGGGTCTTCTCCCCGGCCGCACCTTCCCGCCTGAGTTTGGATGTCAACTTTGGGCTTAGCAGTCAAGGGCTTAGTACCCCTAGGGTGCCCCCAGACCTCCTCGAGTTGTAGCTAGGGGATTTAGAACAGGCCGTTTTGCTTGGTGAGATCACCCTGCAGAGCTCAGTCTGAACCTGCCCCTGACCACACTCTCCTCTCACCTTCAGCCTTGGCACCTCATCATAGGAGGGACACATTCTTTTCCATCCCTGCTGCCCAAGTCCCTCGTGAGCTTGACCCACCGGGGATATCCCTGGAGAAATCAGACAGCCAAGCCTCCTTTGTTTCCAGGGCACGAAGACTTACTCCCTGTTCTAGATAGCATGGGTTTACCCTCAAACCTGCTTTCCTAACGCATGAGGGAAATAAAGTATTCTTTGTGATGTCAAGGCACCCTGGTGGCACCTGGTTAAAATGCCTGTCTTCTAACGGACTGGCCAGAGATGGGAATCCATCAGTTGCTCCACATAAGAAAGATGGGGCAGTCCTGTGGTCGTGAAGCTTGACGGGCTTGTTCTTCTCAGCCCCGTAGGTCCCTGTGAGCGGAAGCCAACCAATGGCTCTGGGTGTGTGTTGGAGTCTTTGTCCCTTTAAGGATGCTTTATCCATGCAGGGGTATTCTATACCCACCCCATCACTGCCGGGTTATAAGGAGCAGTTTATAGGTGCGGAAAGGAGCGAGCACTGACGGGCAATGACTGACACTGGCTGTGCCACCGCAAACTGATGAATCTATAAGTCCAGGAATGCCAAAGATGTCTGGTGACTCGACATTAAAGTAAAGAGAGACTTTCCTCTGCAGCTTCATCGCTGAATTGAGAGAAATTTAATGTCAGTTTCATTGTGCTGAATCATCCACTTTGTGGTATTCTTGTTGCAGAAGCACTACCAAACTGACACACACACACACACACACATACACACACACACACAGAGTCCCTGTGCGACGCTGCCCAGCTCCATCGGTCAGATGCTGGGAAGCTAGAAAGGGTGGTATAGAGTGCATAGCAGAAGACTAGCGAGCATAGGATCGGTACCCAGGTCCATGTGTTCATCAGCTCTTCTAGGTCCTGCCTCCTCCTGGCCACTGCTGGCACCATTGGGCATCTGCCGAGGAGAGAGTGGGCTGGCCCAGAGGCCTCCCTCAGCACCTTCAGCTGCAAGTGTCTTTGAAAAGAGGCCGGCTCTGGCCTAAGGCCTGATCTCTGCTCAGAACCACTCAGCACTCACCCCAAGAAAGATCAGCCTGGTGCTGACCATGTAGGACTGAGACACGTGACCTGGAATGTGGGGAGTGCGTGGTGGTCACCTCATGGAAGTTTATGAGGGCTACCTACCCTTCCCGAAACTCAGTTCTCTCAGCTGTATCGCAGGGGTGCTAATTCCTGGTGGGCATCAGCCTTTTCGAGCCTGCTGGGGAGCCAGCCACCTGGGTGCTCTCTCCTGTTTCTACCAAACCCAGATGTCTTCTTCCTGGACTACTGCAGATGCCGTCCAGCTGCTTCCCTCCAGGCCCTTCCATCTGTCTGTCCTCACACAGCATCTGCAGTGAACTCTCAACACGTCAAAATGGATGCTACATTTGTGGCAGTCACTGATCTGTGTCAATTTCAGCACTTGCAGTGTAGGAGTGGAGTCTAGTCTGTCAAGCTGGAGACAGCCAATGAGGCCTCTGTGTGGGCATGGCTTTCTCCAGAGAATTCTGGGAAATCTCACGGTATTTCCGGCACGGAGGTGAGAGACGTATAGTTGAGTCTCTGGCAGGCATTGCAACTGACAAGACACAAAACTCAGTCCCTTGGGACTCTCGACTGACAAAACAAGATGGCGGCATGCTGATAGACCCTGAGTCCTGGAGGAGCCAGAGGAGAAGCCACATGAGCTTACCCTGATGGAACCAGACCTCTGGGGCTGGAGAAGCCACGTGGAGAATCCTGCCAGTGCTGAGATGCTTGGGAGGCCATGGGGAAACCCCTACCAGTGCTGAGATGTTTCTACCACCATTGTATACACAAGACTCTGCACCTACTGGCCTGTGATTGTCCTGGTGTCATTGCACATGCTTCGTGAGTCAGAAGGAGATTGGTATTGGACATATGGGCTAATAGCAGACTTATGATCTTGGATTGTACTAGGTTGGGATGCTTTCTCAATGTTTCCTTCTTCTTGTATATAAACCATTCCCTGATATCCATATGCATGTTTATGAATTTGTTTCTCTGGTCTACCCGGACTAACACAACATCCCTCTGTTTGGACTGAGAGGTGGCTCCCTTTAGCTCGCCAGACAAAGACACAAGTCCCCTACCTTGGCCAACAAGGACCCACATTTCTGGAACTGCCCATATCTTCCATTCCAAATCTCTGACCAGCCATCCAAGCTCAGCCTTCCGGAGACACTGGGCTTGAGTCACACACACAGGCCTGCAGAGCTTTTTCCTGACTTAAGTTTGATCCAAGCTGCCCTTTCTCTGAATATGAATCCCTTCTCTTTTTAGTTAATACTTCCATTTCTTCACGTGTCAGCCCAAATAGCAATTCTTTTGCGGACCCTTAAGGTCAAATCCCTCAACCACAGGCATTGTATTTTGCAGCACGTGTCATGGTGGCCGTTTTACATTTACTATGAGATCACTATGATCGGTGTCTGCCTTCCCCGATATAGGTCATCCCTGATCTATGAAGGTTTGAGTTAAGGTGAAACACATGACCGTCTTTTCTCCCCCTTTGTACCTCTTACTGTTAGTCATATGTACTATGTATGATGCTGCAACATGCAATTTGAGGATGTTCTTTTCAACTGTTCCCTCATGGATGTTCAAAGATGAAATTTATTCATTGACTGAAAATCGAAGGCAATAACAATGAAAAGCCTAAAAAAGAAGAAATATTCGACTTACATCAGGACAGCCTCAGAGCAGCGTGGTCAGGACAGAACTCTATCGTGAGTCAGGGGTGGGCTGGGCTGTTGGCCATACAATGGAAGTCCCTGAAAGACCAATGCCTTCATATCTCCTTTGGCTGCTTTATCTGTAACCCCTTGCCTGGTTCCTGGAGCTGGTTAGATGCTCAGCAAATATTTCTTGAGCCATGTAATAAGTGACATGAACTGAAACCAGGGGTAGAAAAGTGTTTCGTAAACACACAAATCCTAGATACTCACATGGGGTTAGCATCAGGCTCACTTTATAAATGAGGTAGTTCAAGGCCAACGAGGTGCAGAGCTTACCCAATTTCCCAGCCTTCGTGGCAGAGCCAGGGCTGGAATCTAGACAGAGTTCCTAGTGCACAAAGAGCTCGGCTCTACTCACAGAGTGAGTTCCGCCTGCAACTCCAATGCCCTACGTCGTCGTCCTGCACCCCGCTGCCTCCCCAGGAGGCGCCTGCCTAATGCTGACAGATGGTCGTTGGGCTGGGCAGGTGCTGGCGGGAGATGATTGCTTTGGCATCAGGTGCCTGTTTCTCATTCAAGCTCTGTTGCTCCACGTGGTTCTTGGGTACCAACAAGCAGCCTGCCAGCCACCGCTCTTGGCTTCAAAGCTGTCCTGGGGGCAGGAACACAGCCCTGTCTGCCTGGGGTGGGGCTGTGTAACCCCCCAGGGACAGAGAGAGGCAGGAGGTTGGGACAGACATGGGAGGCTTAGCTCAGGTCTGGCCCTTCAAGAGCAGTGGGAAGAGAGAGGCTTTTCGAGGGACAAAGAAGGGCTGCATCTCTGAAGTGATCAATCCCATAAGGCCTTCCCCTCACTCTTTGCAAATAGGCACACGGCCAAAAGGAAAGGGGTGGAATGGAAGACGAGCACCCTCTTTCAAGTGTGTTCTGGAGCACCTCTCTACATCCCTGACTTTCTTTTGTTTTCTTCCCAGGAGAAAAGGATCATGTGCTCCCAGTTGCTGAAAGCTTCAGACCGGCCGAGAACATTGTGTGAGTGTGTCGAGGATGTGCCGCGTCCTCGAAACCTAGCTGAGTGCTTTTACACGCTCAGCTTTAAGTGAGTCTCAAAACAGCCGCATGGCTTTTCTTGTTTGTTTGCTTTGTCTCAGTTCAATAAGGACCTGAGGGTCTGCTCTGGACTAGACCCTGAAGCTGCAGTGGTGAACCCATGAATCTTGCAGTCCACTGTCACGGCCCAAGAGACCATGAAAGGTTTGACATAAATGCACGACCAAAGGACTAATTTGAGTGATATGACAGAGTCACAGTGATTGGAAGTGACATGTTAGATAGGGAAGTCAGGGAAGGCTTCTCTGATAGGCGGGTGGAAGCATGAAGAATCAGGAAGCGCTCAAGCAAGCATTCAGAGACAGAGCCGAGGGTGCAAGTCATGGGCAGGGGTTCTATAGACTCAACAAAGAGAAAGGAGGAAGGGTTGGCTGGGGCCAGGAGAGAGGAGCTCACGTTGAGGAAAAGGGACAGGTGAGAGGTTATGTGTTGTGAGGCGCTGGTCAGAGTTAGCTACAACTTTACACAGGCAGCAATCATTTCAGGAGGTTGTGAAGGGGAGAGATATGCTTTGTTCGTGTTTTATGAGATCATCCTGACAACAAGTATAGCATGAATGAGCCTGGGTTAAGCTGGGAAAAGATGAGCAGGCAAGCTATTAGGCACTTGGGGTAAAAGACAGTGGCGGTGGGGGCGGCAGTGGCGGCGGCAGAGATGAAGAGCAGTGGATAGATGGACTGTGGGAGGTGAGGGAAAGAAAAGACTCAAAATAAGGTGATGATTGTGTGTCAGAGAACCAGCCTCTAACATATCATCATGGGTCCAGTAGCTGCAATTGTACAGCGATAATTATTAAAGATTATAGTAAAGTCATAGAAAATCTGAGCAATAGAAATAATGGAGTCAGACAGGTTTTATGGTAGCATGCTCACCTCAGCCCTGCTTGGTGGTTCCTGTGGAGAGACTGTGGGCAGGAGGAGGAGAGGGTATGGGGCAAAGATGGAGAGGAATTGGGAAAGGAGAGGTGGTCAAGAGAGACCATCTATTCTGACCAAGTCTTATAGATCTTTTGGAGACACGTAAGGCCTCTAATTTGAGGACATAAATCACAGGAAAGGGTTATCCTATAGGTTATATAGTAATAAGAGGGATGATCACATAATAGGAGTCAGTCCTATCTTTTGTGGGAGGGACAAAGGCCCCTGAATAGTCGGAGTCTTTACAGAGAATAACTAAGCTTCTGACCTCCTACCAAATGCTGACAAGCAGTTACAAACACTTGCTTAATATTTTGGAGGAAATGTAATTGTGGGAAAGTCTTCTATTCTTCTGACAAGTGTGTGTCATTGGGTAAGGGATGGTGTCATTAAGAGGCTGGGGAGGACCAGGTTGGGTGGTAGTATTGGCAAGAATCTAGAAATGTCTTTGGCCATGATGGCTTTTAGGGGAAATCATATATCCAGGCAGATTACTCGTTGGAGTTTTGAGATTGGGGCTGAGATGACACTAAGCTGGAGATGAGAATTAAGAACTATCAAGTATAAATGACATTTAATGCAATACAACAACCGAATGGAGGCTCTCGAAGAAGCCTAAGTTAAAGAAGAGGCCAGATCACTATCACTTAAAGATTAGGCAGTGACACAAAAGGAAACCCAGGAGAAGATGAGGTCACAAAAGTCAAGAGACTTTTTTAAGAGTTTTTAAGAGTTAGAGAAGACTCAGCTCTTACTCAGGTTTCTGACAAACCAAGTCAAACCAAGCTAGAATGTGTCCATTGGAAGCAACAACATCCAAGAGAAATTTCGATGATGCCTTGGCACTAAAGCCAGATTTGAGAATGAATAGATAGGAGAGAAATAATATTGATTGCAGATCATTCAGGAAAGCATGTTCTTGTCAGGTGCCAATGGCTCAGTTCTGACTCATTCTGATTCCTTACACAACAGAGTGAAATACCGCCTGCTCCTGTACCATTCCCGCCATGATTGTATTTCAGGCCATTGTTGCATCCATCTTGGCTAAGGCTTTCCTCTTTTTTGCTGCTCCTCTACTTTACCAAGTGTGATGTCCCTTCCTCGGGACCGGTCTCTCCTGATACCATGTCCCAAGCAGGTGTCCCAAGTATCAAGAAAGACTAGCTTGTGTAAAAAGGGAAAGTTTGAAAATTCATACGCACCCTTACCTCACATCATGCAAAAATTAGCAAAAAGATTAGAAGCACGCAAAAATCACTTGAGGTGAATTGAGATCTTGAATATGAAAAGCAGAACTTTAAGAATTTTAGAGGGTAGCATCATAGGGTATGAAAAGATCAATAAACTTGACATTAGCGTGAATAACTGTTCAAAAAAGAGCCCTGGTGGAGCAGGGCTTCAGGGGCTTGGTTGCTAACGAAAAGGTTGCTAGTTTGAACCCAGCTACTCCACAGAAGAAAAATGTGGTGATTTATTTCCATAGAAATTTGCAGTCTTATATATATATATAAAATACAGTTTTGGAAACCCTGTGAGCAGTTCTGCTTTCTCTTGGATGGTTGGCTATGAGTTGACTCAATCACCATGAATTTGGGATTTGGGTTCTTTTGAAAAAATACCAGTTTAAGATAAAAAAGTCAACCATGAACTAGGAGAACATATTTACAACACAGATATCTGACAGAGGATTAGTCCTAAGAATGTATAAATAAATCCTCAAGTCAGTGTAAAGTAGGGAGAAATTTTTTTTTAGAGAGCAAAGAGATATGATCAGGCATTTTAAATAACAGGAAGCATGAACGGCCAATAAGGAAATGCAAAGGCATTTAATGGCATCAGTCATCAGGAAAACGCAAATTGAAACCAAAGTGAGATCATTTTTCACTCCAAACACATTGGCAAAAGACAGCCAAATGATACCTAGTATGTTAGTCTGGGTAGACAAGAGAAATAAATCCTTAGAAACACATATGTGTATAAGAGAGAGTTTTATATAAAGGATAATCATACATTAAGAAAACATCCCCTCACCTTCTTGACACGATTGCTGAAGACAAATGGGTACATAAGCAGATATGGTGAAGAAAGCTAATGGTACCTGGCTATCAAGAACTATAGCACTTGAGGCCTTAAAGACTTGAAGGTAAACAAGCAGCCATCTAGCTCAGAAGCAACAAAACCCATGTGGAAGATGCACACCAGCCTGTGTGATCACGAGGTGTCAAAGGGATCAGGTATCAGGCATCAAAAGAAAAAAAATCATATTATTGTGAACGAGGGGGAGTGTAGATTGGGGACCCAAAGCCCATCTGTAGGCAACTAGACATCCCCTTAGAGAAGGGTTGCGGGGAGGAGATGAGCCAGTCAGGGTGCATTGTAGCAATGATGAAACATACAATTTTCCTCTACTTCTTTTTTTGATTTATCTATTTTTTATCATTTTATTGGGGGCTCATACAACTCTAATCACAGTCCATACATAAATACATTGTCTGTCAAGCACATTTGTACATTTGTTGCTTTCCTCTGGTTCTTAAATGCTTCCTCTCCCCACCCTCCACTATCATGATTCCAATTCTACCTTACAAATCCAGCAATACCAGAGGATGTACACTGGTACAGATAGGAACTGGAAACATAGGGAATCCAGGACAGATGATCCCTTCAAGACCAGTGGTGAGAGTGGCGATACTGGAAGAGTGCAGGGAAAGTGGAGTAGAAAGGGGGAACTGATTACAAGGATCTACATAGAAGCTTCTCTCTGGGGGATGGGCAACAGAAAAGTGGGTTAAGGGAGACATCAGACAGTGTAAGATATGACAAAATAATAGTGTAAATTATCAAGCGTTCCTGGAGGCGGGTAGAGAAAGAGGGGGAGAATGAGGAGCTGATACCAAGGGCTCAAGTAGAAAGCAAATGTTTTGAGAGTGATGATGGCAACAAATGTACACATATGCTTGACACAATGGATGGATGTATGGATTAGGATAAGAGTTGTATGAGTCCTCAATAAAATGATTAAAGAAGAATAAAAAAGAAAGTATCCCAACCCAATCCAGACTAAGTCTGTAAGTCCGATACCAATCTATGAAGTCCTCTTCAGACTCTTGAAACATATGCAATGACACCGAATACAGGACTATCACAGAATAGTGGGTAGAAAATCTCTGGATCCAGTGGCATGTAAGCATCACAGCGCTGGCAGGGGTCTTTATGTGGCTTCTCCAGCTTCAGAGGTCTCGTTGCATCAGGGTAGGTTCATGTGGCTTCTTTAGCTCTGGGCACTAGCTTAGTTCCATGTGTCTTGTCAGCTGTAATGTCTCCAGGAAATTAGGAGAGAGAGAGAGAGAGAGAGAGAGAGAGAGAGAGAGAGAGAGAGAGAGAGAGAGAGTCTCCTGCCTCCAAGAAGGAAATACCAGAGTTTTCCCGGATTCCTCAGGAGAAGGCCATGCCCACAGAGTTCTCATTGACTGTGACCCAATTGACATACTAGACTCCACTCCTTCACTCTTAATCCTCTCACGTCCCAAATTGACACCAGATCATGTAGTTCCCACACCTAGTGATGATGGGAAATGCAGAGTGCCACGAGTTCTCAAAAACGGTTATGGATAATGTCAATCACTACATGCAAATCGATGCTGGATTGTCTAATAAACAATTGGATATGCTCTTCCTTACCCAAAGCCCTTGTTGCCATCAAGTCAATCACAGTGACCCTTCAGGAAGGGGCAGTGTTGTCCCTGTGGATTTTCGAGACGATAGCTGACTCATGGGGACTACACGGGACATGGTAGAACTGCTCCGGTGGGACTCCAAGACTGGAACTCTTTATGGAGTAGAAAGCCTCCTCTTCCTCCCCAAGAGGAGACGATGGTTTTGAACTGCCATCCTTGGGGTTCCCAGCCCAACAGGGAGCCACTCTGGCACCGGGACTCCTAGAAAGACGACACATCTTTCGTTCAAACTAGAGACCTGGTCATGTTAGATTGCTTGGGTGGGGACTGCTTTGGTTCTTGGCTTCACATGAGAAAGAATGCATGCCAAAGTTTGGTTGGGGATCCACGTGGGTTTTGGTTTGGGATCCAAGTGGGTTTTTATAACGTTTCAGGCTTTCCAGTCAACAGAACATGGGACTACACCCCCCACACGTAGCGACCTGAGGCCTGAGAAAGAGAGAGACCCGTGAGGCCACATGGAAAGCTGAGGAGCAGTGGGAAAAAGAGAGGTGGTCTCTAGGTTCCGTTTTCTAAGGGTTTTCTGTTGGGAGACGTGGTCGATGGATCTGGTTGACCCCATTGACTGAATTAAGTGCACCTGGCCTAGATTGGGCCAACCCAGATGTACTGTCCATCTTGGGATACTGTCCACTTCCCCACCCCCCGCCTCCAGACCTGAATTGGCTCAAGACCTTTAGCGTTTCTCGGTTTCCAACTTCCTGTTGGGGGCGGGGGCAGGGGGGAGGGGTCTTGGCATGAAGAGGACCAGCCCCTGGATCGTGTTCTGCTACCGAACAGTAAGCCCAAGGTGCAACCTAATTGACAGAGAGAAGAAAGCAAATTCCGGATAATTGATGGAAGAACTGGAGAAATAGCCTCTGCGCAGGGTTTCATGTCTTTGCTACCACTCTCTTTGTTGGATCAGCTGTTCAACTATAGGAGGTGGTGGCTTTTGCTAGTGTTACCAGGTTGGTTCTGATTGAGCAACTATGAATCAAATGATGCCCACTGCCTAGGGTTGTAGCCACTGGTTTGGTCTATCTCCCTCAGGGTCTGATGCTCTACTTAGCCAAGTATGATAGCCTTTACATGTTCTTTCTGCATATAACATGCAAAAAATAAATTCAAATATTCCTTCTTATTAAACGTTAGGGATGTAATTATAAAACAAGGGAACAAAGAGTGAATGGGAAACTTAATGGGAGAGATCACGAGTATGCACGGCCCTTTAGGGTAGCTGTACTTTAAGACAGAGTAGAGAGTGCACATGCGTGTGGAGTCAAAGGAGGATAATCTTTAAGACCGGAAGTGCTAGAGCCCCTTCAAAGACCGTTGGGTAAGACCCAGGAGTGTGGAAAAGCTCATGATGGCATTCAGAGCTGAGAGGAGGCACAGTGATCATAAGAGAGGGATGGGTTCTGCAGTCCTTGAAAGGAGTTTGTATTCCATCCTCACTAGAGTCCCTATTGTAAAGATGAATAGACTGATGTTCGAAAGAGTCAAATAGCTGGTCCTCAAGGTCACACAGCTATGAAGTCCCAGGACTACTGTCTGTGTGGCTTCAAGTTCACTGGACTCTGGGGGTCTCTGTGAAGTTTTTGAGCTAAAGCAGTCACAAGGATGAAATCCAAGGTATCCAAGGATGTTGGAGATGGAAAATCACCCTCAAGGTGATCTGGTTGAACTCTGTTATTATAAACAGGGATGAAGCTCATGAAGGCTTGAGGGCTTGCTCATGAGCTCTCAGAAAGGACAGCAGTTAGGGCTGAGACCCAGCTCTCATCCAAATGCTAGTAATAGCGATTCAAAGATGGGGCCTGTGCTGGCTGACCTGTCAGTCATTGCACGCATCTGGGCCCGCTGTAGGATGAGGGTTGGAGGATCATGGACGACAAGCTCCCTGAGGGGCAAGGACAGCGCCTGCTTGCGGCACCCTCAGCTCCTACAGCATGTCTAAGTCACCGTCGACGACCCCAGGGGCCCTCGTGGCCAGCGGCTTAGGGGCTGGATTGGCGGCTCATACAATTGTGAGGATGGCACCGGACCAGGTGGCAGTGCCTTCTGTTGTACAACCCAAAGCTGTGAGACAGGACCAACTCCATGTCACCCAACATGATCAGCAGCCACCCTGATGACCGACGGAAGGAAGGAGAGGCAGAGCGAGCCAACCAACAGCAAGATCCCTTTCCTCAAGTGAGGCCTCAGGGAAACAAACGCCTCTGTGTTTGCCAAGAGTCACATAACCAGTTTGGAATCCGGGACCTTTTGGAAGGAGGGAGCCCAGGGTTGACATTGACCTTAGCCTCGCAGAGCCTGCTTGGCGATGGGTGGAAATGAATAGGCTAAGTCAGGCCTATTCAGGCCTAAGTCAGAAAATGTTTAAAGAGCTGGAGAAGAGCGATTTTGAATCCCTTTAGAAGGGTCTAGTATATGCTCTACATCAAATGCACCCCCAGGGGGTTTCTACACATTTGCTTGCATTCTGTTCACCTTTTGGCAAATGCTTCTTTGTTTGATGGGTCTCTTCACCACACCCCCTAGCCACCTGCCCACAGCACAACAATTTTATAGACCGTCATTTTGGTGTCATTCCCCCTTGCCCTGGCAGTTTTACCCAGAATCGTCCCCATTTTCTCCCTTTTAGCCCCTCCCCCCCACCCAAATGATGCCACTGGTCTAGAATCTCCCTTGAGAGCATCAGCATCGTAGCACTGTGCAAGCCGCCACTGACTGACAGCTGGGACTGCCCACGAGCTGTGGTGGTTGCTTTATTGAATGGATGGATACTTAGCTATTTATTAAAGACCTTTCTCTATGAAAATCTCTTAATAATGGTTCTCGGAATTGTTATTTATGCTCTAATGGCAATACAGCTACGCTCTGGGTTTTGTAATGCACCATGTTAACTCCCGGACATAGAGGAAGTGCCTTAACCTCTCTGGACCCCAGCGTCTTCCCCACGAAGCCTGGTTTATGATTCCCTGCCATCGATAGCATGTTTGAACTTATGTCCAACAAGCTGAAACCGAGGCCTTTAGAGTGAGGGTGTGGCATCCTCTGCTTGGGGACACCGGACACCAGTTCCCCTTGTAGAAAGGTGTGGGTGGCAATGCCTGGGGACATCTGCTGAGTGTTGAGGGCAGATTCTCAGACTAGATCTGGACTCTGTTGAGGGAGAAATGTACGTGATGATCCTATTTACATATCTATCATGACCACAGAAATCATTTTGTCACGGACCACTCCATTGGTAAGCCTGCTTGATTAACATTCAAAAAGCTCTCAGCGTCAGTCTCTTCCCACTGTCCTCACTGCCTCCCTTTGGGGCCAAGTGGGCCCCTCCCAGGTGGCCCAAGTGCATCCCATACATACCCTCTGGCTCTGCCCCTTGGCCCACTTAGCACCAAGCAGCCAGTGTGATCCTTAAAAAACATAAATTAAATCATGACCCTGCTCACTTAACATAAAAGGCAAACCCCTCATCTCGTTCTTGACGGACTGGCCTCTGCCCGCATCTCCAGCCTCATTCCCTGCCTTTCCCTCTCCAACTGTGTCCTGGCCTCAGGCCACCCTCAGAGCCTCCCCAACACAGAACCCTCCTCTCCCTCGCCTCCCCCGCCCCACCCCCTTGGGATGCTCTAACTCTTACCTTTTCATGTTGGGCCCACCTCATGACAACCCAGCGGCTAACGGGACACGGTGCTCTGTCCTCCTGCACTGCTGCTCATGCTCCCTCGTGGCGTGGATTGTTGTGATCCGGTGGGTTTTCCAGGGCTGATCTCAGGAGTGGATGACAGGACTTTTCTTCCCGTTCAGTCTGAGTTTATCTCTGCTGAGAGCTGTTCAACCCAGAGCCACCCGCAAGCCTCCATTGGCAGAGAAGTGCCTTGGTGAAGGGTCCCACCTGAATTGCCTGCTGTCACCTCCTCAGAGAGCCTCTCCCTGGCCATCTTAGCTCACACACATGCTCCCTGTTGGTTTCCATCGCTGCATCCTGCTTATTGTCTTTGCTGCTCTTCTCACAAATCGCTCAGTTTGTTTGGGGGTCTCTTGTCCTACCCCCCCACCCCCACTAGACCTGGCATTCCACACAGGACACGTGTCATGCCACAGCTGTCCCTACTCCCACCCTGGAGTTGTCACGGTGGTCCCCCTTCTTTGCAGAGACTCTGAGGAGATTCAGCCCATAGACGCCAAACTTTCTCACAAACTAGACAAGCAACCCAGGGTCTCAGGCCTTCCACAGAATCAGGATCTTAGCAGATTGTCCTCAGAATGAACTGAACACCCGTAGCACAACAACAATAAAGTCCATTGTCATTGGATCAATTCTAACTCATCGAGATCCTATATGGAGTGTCTGAAGTTTTATAAAAACTTGCTGGGAACAGACAGACTCATCTCTCGCCTGTGGAGTGGCTGCTGGGTTTGAGCTGTCAATCTTGTGGCTACCTGACCATGCTGCCAGAACTCTCAAGTGTCAATAATGGGAGAATACCTAACATGTCTTTACAACATCCTGTTGACATTATCAGTGATGATATGGACAAAAAAGATAGCTGTGACTTATGTTCGAACCCACTGTTTGCTCCACGGAAGAAAAATGAGGCTGTCTGCTTCTGTAAGACTGACATTCTCCCAAACCTGTTACCTGACCCATAGGGGAGCTGTGAGTCAAAACAGACTTGACAACAATGATTTAGTATCTATGCAGCAGGAAAGTTTACCTATGAACACATCTAGTATAACAATTCTGCAAGATAGAGTGCTTATTGTCATGGCCATTTTATACATGGGGAATCTAGGTCTCAAAGAAGGGAAGGGGCTTGCTCAAGGTCACACAGAAAAAAGATGGATGGCTGAAGAGCCAAGATTTGAACCCATGCCACCTGATGATCCCCACAGCGCCATGCTGCCTGCATGGCAGTTATCCATGGCCTGCTTTAATGTGTGACTTCCCCTTCCCACCGAGGAGCCTCAGATCCCTGTGGTCCCAGTCCCTGCAGACACGGGAACGGCCTACCGATGGGGCTAATCGATCTGTGGCTCCCCTAGGCTCTCCGAGACAATGGATTGCAGTGACGCATTCTCAGCAAATTTGAAGGTGGTTTTCCCCCATTAAAGGCTTTTGCCCTCTGAGCTCGAATCCTGGTCCAAGTCCCCAGGGATGGGGAAATCTGGTTTGGCATCACTAGGAGCAGTCTGGAGACTCTGAGGAGCTAGGCTGTTGCCATGGCATCAGCCTTAGCTCCTCTGCAGCCGGCCTGGTCCAGATAAGCATCAGCTCATGCCTGGCTGGTGGCAATGTTGCCAAGGGAATACTAGCTCTTCCTTCCTCTGAGATGCTCGGGAGCTGCGGACACCGGTGAAGAGCCAATATGAAGCAGGGACGGGGCTCAGAGGACATCTTCCTCTGATGATGTCACTCACGTGTTTAGTACCAAACCAAATCTCCTCCAGCAAGTTGATTGCAAGTCATAGTGATGCCATATGACAAAGCAGAATCGCCCCTATGGGCTTCCTAAACTATCAATCTTTTTGGGAGCAGAAAGCCTCACTTTTCTCCTGTGCAGCAGTTGGTGGATTCAAACTGCTGATCTTATGGTAGCAGTCTAATTCGTCACCCACTATACCACCAGGAATCTTTCTGCCTAGAACAGGGTCTGGTACATACTGCTGGTCCGTCCGTCCATCCATTCATCCACCCATCCATTCATCCATCCACTTAGTCATTCAACCCAAATTTGACCATCCATCTGCCGAATTCGTTGTACTATGGTGGTTTGCATGTTACTACAATGATGGGCACCATGCCACTGATATTTCAAATACCAACTAGTTCATTTGCAGTGGATTGATTTCAGTAGAACTTTCAAAGTACAATTATGAATAAAGGTCTGGCAATCTAATTCCAAAATGTAGCTAGAGAAAACCATATAGATCACAACAGAATAGAAGATGAGTCCCTGGAGTGGAAGGGGTTCAAAATACAACAGTGAACTCAAGTCCACCAATGACCTAAAAGGTTTTGCAGGATTAAGAATGTTTCACCTTGTTCTGTTTGGGTTCTGTGTGATGGTCCAGTTGGATGATTTTCTGTTGTGATTCTGAGGGTTTTTATTAGCTAAATTTTGGAAGTAGATTGTCAGGCCTTTCTTTCTAGTCTGTCTTCTGGAAGCTTCACTGAAAGTTATCCGCTACGAATGACTCTGCTACAACTTGAAAGACCAGTGGATTCACTTGCAGCATCTTGGCAACTTACACATCCTCACAAACTGAAAGCTGGATGGGTGGCTTACAATATCTAGTACAGCATGCAAATGCATTCAATCCTGCAAAACAAAAACACGTTGGCATTTGCTCATCCAAAGATGAGGAAATAGCGCGTCATAGAAGGAAAGTCACTTGCCCGAGGTCACACAGCATACCTGGGAATCTCTATTGAACACTAGGTTCTTTATGCCACAGTGCTGGAAGATGTCAGTTAGTCTCCTGGAGTTTGTTGTACTTGAGGAGAGAAGGAAGAGGAAACAACAGAGTTAAAAGAAAGGCAAATGTCTTCTTCCCTCTGTGAATGGAGACGTTTTTCTGCTTCTGGCTAGAAGTCCTCCTTCCTCTGACAATGATACCGTCGCACTGAGACAGTCTCACTGCCATGAACTTATAGCGACCCTAGGGACAGGGTGGAACCTTGTGAGTTTCTGAGACTGTAGCTCTTCATGGGAGTAGCAAGTTCAGCTTTCTGCTGCCGAGTGGCTTCTGTTTTAAACAGCTGACCTTGCAAATCACAGTCCAATGCAAACCACCACGCCCTCAGGACTTCTTGAGTTACCAGGTAATCTTACTGAGTGTACATACCTGTCAGATGCTGTGCTGACTACCTAACTTGCACTTTCTCAGCAAATACTTTGTGTGGGGAGATGCCGTCATAGCATCCTTGATGTGAAGGGGAAATGGGTTCAAGTCCTCATCTACAATGAGAGGCTTGACTGCACTGGCCCCATGTCCATAGCCTCTCCCCCTTAAGAAATACGCTTTGCATTTGAGCAAGAGATGTCTTGTCCTGGGCTGCAAGGTCCTCAGGGGCTCAATCATTTTGGTGGTCCTCATTGATTTTCCCAGCACTCATTGCTCTTCTAGTCCAAGGTTACATGCTTCTGGAATTCTCAGGCAGAAAGGAGGCAATCTCCTTTTCAGCTCATAGGACTTCATTTATCCACTCATCCATTATTTGTCCACTTATCTGTCCATCCACCCACTCATCTATCCATCCATATTCATTGATTCATCTACCCTTCCACTGCACATCTATTCACCCATCCACCCACCAATTTATCCATCTACTCATTCACCCACCATCCATCAATCCATCCATCTATGTATTTATCCATCCATTCACCATCTATTCCCTCATTCACCCATCATTTATTCATACACATATCCACTGCCCATCTGTCCATCCATACACCCATCATCCATCCATATACTCACCAATTTATCCATCCACCCATTATCCACCCATCTTCCATCTATTCATTTGTTCATCCTTCATTCATCCACCCACACATCCACTGTCCATGTGTCCATTCATACATCCATGCACTCATCTACCCAGCAAGTACTTATTAGTACCTACTATGTGTCCTGCTTGGTGGTGTACTGGAAATACACAGATGAATAAAGCAGAACCCTGAAGGAACATACAGGCTAGAGCTGCTTCCTGCTCACCAAAGCTGTCAATACCAGTGCAAAGATCAGCTAGACAATCGGATTTCTGGATTGACCCAGTAACTCTGCCAAGCTGGCAGCTAAAGACGGCCAGAAGGCTCTTATTTTTTTTCTATCTCCAATAAAGTCTAGGACAGATGTTGCAAATCAGAGAGAAAAGAAATTAGCTCAGCTGTGGCTTGCCCCCATGAATGCCAACAATGAGAAAGCATCTTTCGGAGTCTGGGCACAGTTGTCATGGATGGATTTCCCTGCCCTAAGCAGCTTACTGAGATTTTTCTTGAGGCAGATTGTCGATGTCAGCTCAGAAGACTTTCAACATCCCACCTATCCATGGACATTTCTGCCAGAGCGGTGGCTGTAAGGCAAGCTCTGCCGTCTCAAAGAGGCTTCTGGAACAGGGGGCATCTATTCCATGTCTTCTGTGGACTAGATTATTTAGAAGCAAGGGTGCAGGTGATGTCATGTCCCTTTGACATATGAGAAACCTGAGGATCATTGAGGGAATGTACCTGGCTCAAGTTCATATGACCAGGTCTGCCTGACGTGCGCCCATGCCAACTCTCCTCTGTGTCTTAGCTCCTCAAGGCTGGGAAGTCCAGCTTCAACTCATTGGATGGCTTCAGTGTATCTGGTCTCTTTGCTTCTGGGGAGAAAAGAGGCCTTTACTGCTTCTAAGAGGTTCAGAGACGGGAAAGGTCTATGGAGGAGGTGGTTTCGGTTGTCTAGAAGTTCACCCCCATCTCCCCCCTCTGTTCCTGAAAATCTTTTTGTGGCCCTTCAAGTCTCCACTGAAAAACAATTTCCTCAAGGAGCCCTTCCTTGCTCAGCCCAATAGAAACCTTTTGTGAAGGTGAAGATCAGGTCCACAAGTTTGGAATCTGGAACCCAGGCTGAGATGGTGGTTGGGGGGTTCAGACTGCACAGCCCCCCCATTCCTCCTGACCCCTAACTACTTGGAGAGTTATGAGCTGCATTGCAGCTAAACCAGCTATGCTTTGCTAACCTTGTCTTGGCAGGAAATGCAGTCTGAGGGGTCCCATCTCTCCCCTGGGACCCCAAGTCACAGCCTCAGAGCTTCTGCCGAAAACCAAGGATGAGGCTTACCTTCTTGTCTCCGTGGGAGAGACCTGTCTGGACACCGCTCTAAACCATGGCTGACATACACCATGTTGGCCACGAAAGAGAAAGTGGGCTGGGGTGGGGGGTGGTTGGGTGGGGGTGGTCGTGGCTGGCAGCTGCTGTAGCAAGGAAAGTGGTCAGGAAAGCAAGATATTGGGAAGTCAGAGGAGATGGACAGACTGATAACAACATAAGAGCTCGACTGACTGCTCAGGGGTTTTCGGGGTCAAAGGACAGGGTCCTCAGAGAAGCCCGCAGGATATGTCTGTGCCATGCTTAGTCACCACCTGTGCCATTTTGCGCCTGGCTGGTTGGGCCTGCGGCACAGATAAAGGGCTTTGCAGAGGCAGTGGTGGGGGTCCATTCTGACTCCCCTCCATGTGGGTCCATCCCTTGGTCTTCCCAGCAGCAGTCCCCACCCCCCAAGAAGGGTTTCTTTCTATCCCGGCTGCCCACTTGCCCTTTCCTGATGGAAAAGAGACTTTGTCTGGCAGACAGGTATCTTTGAGTGTTGCCATGGGGATGGCTATGATGTCACCCGGGAGTAAATCAAATTGCCAATTGTTAGGAGCCAGACAAGAGTGGATGCAACAGGGGCAGTCACAGGCCTGTTGGCACCAAAGCCAAGCTCCCACCTGTCTCCTCCCTTTGCCACTCTTTCCTGCCCATGGTCACTCACATAGATTTTTGGAAAGAGCTGTACTAGGTCCTGAGGCTATAGCTACGGAGGAGACAGCTGGGGTCCCAGGTTGACTGCACAAGGTTTCCGGTGCACAAACAGAGAATTGCACAGTCACCACATGCCTAGCCCTGGGGCTCACACCATGAAGGAAAGCACCAGAAGCCAGGAGAACATATCACAGAGAACCCAGCTGTGGAGGGGAGCAAAGAAGCCTTTCAATGCCTCCCCTTGAGGAATTGGCATTTCAGCAGAGACTTGAAGGATAAGAAGGAGTTTTCCAAGAAGTAGGGGGGTTGGGGGTTGGTGGAGATGAACTTATAGGCAGAGGGACCGCCTCCTGGCCTCGGGCCTCAGTTTACCCATCTGTATCCTGAGGCTTTGGATTACCAGACCTGCAAGAACAGCCTTATTGAATGCAAAGCTGAGGCTCTGCTGTGTAAGCCTTCCCCTCATTCATAATCACCCCCCCCCCCTCAGTGGCCAGGCCCTGGGTGCAACAGGAACGGCTAAAGGATCTCTTAAGCCCTTCATGGAGGAAAGCACACAGCATCATGTCCATTCCTGCCTAAATCACCCTAGACTCAAGGCACTGGAAAGAAATCGACTCCATCTCTTCTTGACCTTGGGGCACGTGTCAAAGTCAAGTTTGCAAAATAACATGGGGAATAGGGAGATTGTGCACCTATCTTTATCTTTGGTGCAGCCTCACAAAGCAGGTATGAGTAGGAACCTTTCAGGATTTTTCCTGGTCCTCTGGGTACCACCAGGAGATCTGTCAGTTCTTTGAAAGCAGCATGTCTTCTAGGTCAAGGTGTCCTTGGGGGAGTTTCTCCTCACCCTCTCGCCACTTATTCCAGTACAGTCATGCTGGAACCTGACATCTTTATACACTTCTATTAGGGACCTAATTTCCTTGAGTGTGTTAAGAGTGACCTTGCAGCATTTTTTTTACACACGAGGAGGCCAGTTTTGCTGGGAGATTGCATCCATCCCTCTCTTTCATGGCAACACAGCCCAGATGCATCTGGTTTTTTGTTTCTGATAGACTTCATTTTTCAGAAAAGTTTTAGATTGATAGAAAATTATGCAGAAAGTACAAAGTTCCTTTAAGTACCCTTCCCTCCATGTGGGTCTCCCATTCCTACCCCCTGCCTTGGGCTGTGGCACCTGCTTTACAGGTGCGGAGCCCATAGTGGTACGTTATTATTAACTGTCTTTCATTTCACTCTTGGGGTTGTGTAGTGTCTGGGGTTTTGATGAATATGCAATAAATACCGTTACAGTATCATATGGAATATTTTCCTTGCCCTAAAAATAAACTGTGCTCCACCTATGCATC
>PVJH01016396.1:0-50483 GCA_004026705.1 Nesogale talazaci
CCTTGTCCCTGCATTTGTATCAATTGTTATTCCCTTTTTCCTGGGCTCGTCGACATCACCACCTTTCCCCCTCCTCTCCCTCTTCAATGTCCCCTACATGTTATATTCTTTTAAAAGTTACCTTCAGCAAAAGTTTACTTCTGTATAATATTAATAATATTGTCTGAGAATTTTCACATTCTGTTGAATTGAGTTTTTTGACACTACCATAAATATGACTCTCTTCCAATGTGTTGACCAGGCAGCTGGCCTCCAAATTTCTTGGTACAAGCAAATAAGCACATCCAACCTGGTATCCATTTGTTGAAACATTGTTATTCAATCAAATCTTGGATTCTTGTTTTTTGCCAATGTCTTCTGAAGCTTGGATTTCTGCCTTGATATCAGTGGCTCTTGATCACATACTACTTCTTAGAACATGAGTGAGTATTTGATTATTTAATGAAGACTTTTTTATTTCCTTCTGATTTGTTATCAATAGTATCCTATCAGACATAGAAATTCTCTCTAGGGATCTCAGACAAAAAATAAGCTGCATTATTTGAGATCTAATAAAAATTTATAAGCTCCTGTCAACATTCAATATCCCACAGCTCTAGGAACAACAATTCTTTAAATTTAAACAATGCCTTTTGAACATGAATTTATTAATAATCACAATTCTAATTCTACATAATATTTTAAAGATCCCATGGGGTTCCATAAAACCACAGGAATTCTTAGGCTTAGGTCCTTGAACTCAGCTATTTTATTCTCAAATCTTTCATATATTTTATGTAAGTACCACTAGTTGGGTTATCTGTTTCCTTCTGTCAGATGTTGGGAAACTCAGTACAAGACTTAATTAACATTAAATTTAAAGAATCACACTTTTCATTTCATGCTGATCTGCTAAAATAATAAACACCAACAAATGCCTTTGTGTGTAGAATTTCTCTTTTCATCATTTAGTTACCTATATTTTAAAATCAGGATACTCTATTATAGTTGTATTACAGATTTGCAAACTATAATCTCAAATCAATTAACTCAGGTCAAACAAAAACATTATTTGTTCATTCTACACTTGAAAAGAAACATTTCACCACATAGCAGTGATAAATAGAGTTCTGTATAGCAAACATATAAAATCATATGTAAACAATAAATAAGTATCTGTACATGAAATATTTAAGAAAATTTGGTTCACTTGGATCACAGCTGGTTATGTAATAGATATTATGTTTTGCAGTCTTCTGTTTGCATTTGGAGGCTCCATCGAAATTTAATATGAGGAAATAATACAGAGGAGATAAGTCAAATTAATAGCCAACAATTAGCTCAATAGCCAACAAATAGCTCAATTAGCTCAATCATTCCAAATGAAATAAAAACTTCAATTTTGATAAATACTATTCTTTTAAAAACTGATTTAATTCAGTAAAAATGCATATCGATGTTTTTTAAACAGGCACACCAGTGTCTTGTTTTCCTTTCATAATCTCACCGAGGTTAGGGACACAGAGCTCTGGCTGCATACTTGTCTGCTAACTGCAAGACCAACAGTTCTAACCCATCATGAGAGAAAGATGAGACTTTCTGCTTTTGTAGAGTTTTACAGCTTTGCACTCCCAGACAGGCAGTTTTACTTTGTCCATTTGAGTTCTGAGGTGTCAGAATTGACTTGAAGGAAGTAAATTTGGTGTGGAGTTTAGGTTGGGGACAAAGAAATAATACCCAACCCTATGAAGACTGCTCTATGTCAGCTGAAAAATGTTGTGACTCTTATTTTTCTACTTCCTGATTCCCCCATCATGATATTATAATAAGGGAAGAACCTTTAATAAAATAGACATGGTAGACGGTAATAGACAATGGTGATTAATAACTATCTTTAAATAAATATGTGAATAATATAAAATGTTCAGTAATCATTAGATAGATCTTAAAAGATAATGTCTGTATATCAATAAAATACTCCAAATGCTGAAGTATTAAGAAGAACCCTCCCAAGCAAGATAACGGTATCTTCTGCAGACCTTTTGGAGTACCTTCGTGTCTGCATATGCATGTGCATAGCAAGGAACTGACTCCTCGTTGGGATGCTGCAAAGTCTGAAGCTTGTAGGCGATGCTCAGAGGCTGGACACTCAGGCAGGGTTCCTCTATTTGTCTTGAGGCAGATTTCATTTTCCCTGTGACAGCTCGGTTTTTACTCTTGACACCGTCGATTAATTGGATCAGCTCCACCTCTGTAACTGGGAGTAATTAATCTCCTTTATTTAAAGTCAACTGATTGTAGATGTTAATGGCATCTATTATAAAGTCCCACAGCAACACCCAGATTCTGACCCCAAACCAAACTTATGGCCAGGGCGTCCATTCTGACTCAAAGTGACCCTTCCACCTAAATGAATGGTAATTAAATACCTGAATCCTACCGTAAGCCAACATCAAAAGGGTAACCATCATGTTCTCTTTCATGAAAGATACTCTAGGATTATAGGTATAATTTTTATGCTCTGTAGCGCAGACAACACAAGAACAGGAAATGTGACAATTTAGGACTGATTCAGAAAAGGATACATTAAAGATAACATTCATGTATAATTAAAATATTTCCCTTAAATTCTTCTAATTTATTTTCTTTACCCTAGATGATCATAATATATTGCAGTCAAAAATTACCAAGGAAGAAACAGGAAAGTGGACGTGTTTGAAATTTCTCTTCAGAGTTCCATTCGAAGTCTTTCTCCTTTCTCATTTGTGAAGATGTTAAGTTGTGGGTATGTAGCAGGACGCTTTAACCCTTCTATGCTCCCTCCAAGTTTTAGACCACAGCAATTTTACCTCAGAAAGCTAAATTAATAAGCTCTACATAGCACATAGGGGAAGTGAGGTCACTGCTTACTATCTCCTGAACCACAAAGTAAGTTACAAATCAAAACCTCTTCAAGCTGAAAGCCAGGCTCCAGAAGCCCAGCTTTGAGAACTGAGAAGGGCATGATGTGAAGGCCTCCCTGATGTAAAGCTTGCTAAGCAGGGTGTCAAAGGACGCCGAGGTAGCATCAGGCATCAGAGGATGTGCTGTTCCTCAGAAATAGGCTTGGCAAGGAGAACAGAGAACAAAGCCCGGAGCAGGTTTCACAATCGCCTTTGCTCTAAGCTGACTTTCTTGACCAGCCCATCCTAATTTTGTGTGAATTTTGAACCTCTCTAACAGTGAACACTTGTTTTAGTCATTTAGTTAAGAATTGCAAACCTTTTCAAATAACCTTGTAAGCGGTAACGATATTTCAGGCAGGAGTAACTGTACATTGAAGTGATAGATTCACTTTTTTTCCCCATCATTTTCTTTCTTTTATTTTGGGGGGGGGGGCATCACTGCCTCTGGTGGTCGTGGGTGCTACCCAGTGCTGCTCCTGCGAGTTGCGGCTGGATTTGAACCGCCAAGTCCGCAGGCCGCAGTCCCGTGCTCAACCACTTACACCACCGGGGCTCGACCCGATAGATTCACCTTCTAAGGTACGTGGAGAGTCTTGTATTTCTGTGTTTTTGCGTCTCTGGAGAATAATAAGGAAATAGGATACAACCTTCACAACAAACAAGCAAGCACACACAAAAAACACACAATCAAATGAGCATCATCTTGATCTTTGACTTCCCATGAGCCTTTTGGGGGGAGTGTGGTGGTGTCTCCCTCTGGCTGGATGGATGTTTGCTTTCAAGGTCATGGGAACAGAACTATGTTTCCTTACCAGCAGTAACCATGGTGGGGTGGCGGGGGACCAGAGTTACTTCGGAAATGTTTTTCAAAGCATGGCATGTTTCTACTTGATGATCTTTTCCCTGGTCTGTCAAAACCTGAGGCATAAATTTCACAGTGACACTTCTCATTCCCAAATCTTTCATTAGAATTTGCTGAACCAAGCTCCAGGACAGTCCAGAGAACTCTCCCAATGCTTCAATGGTCACTCGTTGGTCTACAAGCACAAACGCATGCATTTTGTAGACATTTCCATTCAGTCGAGATGTCCAGAATTAGGTTTGCCATCAATCAACATTTCATCTTTTTTGAAATGAGAAAACCAGTCATACAGATCAGTTTTTCCCGTATTGCGGTTCTTGTAGGCTGTGTTTAACATCACAACAGTTTCTGTAGTATTTTTCCCAAGCAGGAAACAAAATTTCATAGCCACATGCTGTTCTCTTAAATTGGCCATCACACAAAAAAGGTTCAAGCAAAACTACAGCTAGAAAAAAGTTCACTGTGACTAGAGAGAACTTTCCCAAGCAATGCCACTGGGTGCACTAACTCAGAACAAGTTGCTAGATGTTTCCCTAAGAGGGAAAATGCTTACTTTGAAAGCTCCACACATCAGAGCTCCCCTTCCCCCTTCCCCCGCCCCCCATTTTTGGGGCATCTAGTTTGGGCTACTCACGGATATTCTGTCATTCTTCCATGACACATTTGTTTGTTCTTATTACAGTCCGTGAAATATTCAAAAGCTTCTATTCATCTTTTACCTTTCTTCTCCATTATCCAGCCTAAGAAAATACATGTAAACACACACATGCTCGCACACACACACAATTCAAAAAGTTAATTGAAAATGTAATTTGTCTGCAGGTCTATCTAGATAAGATAGGCTGGACAAACAGTCTGGAGGTGAAAATATGGGACTCCTGGTTCTGGGATGGGGGACATGGGAAAAGGAGAGAAGGGGGAAAGGAGGTGGTGTTGACCAGTCCATGGATAAGGGAATAATAATGGATACAAAATCAGTGACAAGGTGGGTGAGAGAAGACTGATAGGGATTGATCAAGAATAATGTAACAGGTAGAAAATACTAAAATGCAAATGGAGGCTGAACATGATAGTGGGACAAGAGGAAAGTAAAGAAATAGAGAAAATAACTGGGGTGTTAGGAAAGGGCATTCATAGAGGTCCAAATACAGGCATGTACATATGTGATTATGGAGAAATAGATCAACAAACCTATACTTACAGGGTTAGTATTAGGACAGCAGAAGGGCATTGGACCTTCACTCAAGTACTTCCTCAGCACAAGAATATTTTGTTCCATTAAATTGGAATTCCATGATGTTCACCTTCCCTACATGATCACTGAAGACAAATCTGTGCATAAGCAAAGGTGGAGAAGAAAGCTGATGATGCCCGGTTATCAAAAGAGGTAGCATCTGGGATCTTAAAGGCTTGAAAGTAAACAAACAGTCATCTAGCTCAGAAGCAACATAGCCCACATGAACAAAGCACACAAGTTTGTGGGACCATGAGGTGTCCAAGGGGTCAATGATAAGGCTTCAAGAACTAAAAATCATAACATTGCATGCTCACTTTCCAGATGTGATCACTGATAACAAATGTGTCCATAAACAAATGTGGTGAAAAAAGCTGATGGTGCCTGACTGTCAAAACAATGAAACATGCAACTTTCCTCTAGTTCTCAAATGCTTCCTCCCACCCACTACCATGATCCCAATTCTACCAGACAAATCCAGCTAGACCGGGAGATGTACACTGGAGTGGGAAACATGGGGAATTTAGGATAGATGTTCCCTCAGGACTAGTGGAGGGAGTGGTGATACTGGAAGGGTGGAGGAACGGTGGAATAGAAAGGGGGAACCAATTTCAGGGATCTACATATAACCTCCTCTCTGGAGCATGGACAACAGGGAGGTGAGTGAAGGGACACATTGTACAGTGTATATGAAAAAGTAATAACAATTTGTAAATTATTAAGGGTTCATGGAGCGGGGGGAGGGGAGGAGGAAATATGGCCAGCTGGTACTGGGGACCTAAGTGGAGGGAGGATGTTTCGAGAGTGATGATGGCAACAAGTATGCAAATGTGGCCTGCATGCAATTGATGTAAGTATGGATAGTGAGGGAAGTTGTTGGAATCCCCAATAAAATGATGAGTAAAAAATGCAATTTAGATAATGGAATGTTTTGATGAATTTAAAGACTCATTGTACACAGCATGCACACATACATGAGAAAGACGTTTGAAGAAAATTGTTTTGGATTAATGAGGGTCCCCCATCCAAACATGGTCCCAAGGTTTGTCTTGCAAGAATTCTGTTGGGAAACCGTACCTTGGTAGCAGTTAAATCCCAATATTTCCCATTCAGACTTCTTTTCATTCTCAAAACTTCATTTAAAAGTAACCCTATTTGTGTCTTGGGGTCGTTCAAACTACTATTTGGACCTATGCAGGTCAAAGAATGAAAAACTATTTGAGGAAAGTTTAGAGAGAAGGAAACACTGCTTTCAGAGTATAGATCTTGATGGAGGAACTATTAAGAAATATTAGCTTGATGTTTTAATATTTTTGTTAAAGGTTTCAATATTTTTATCACATTTTTTAAACTTACTGTGTTAGGCTGGTTTTCTAAAGAAACAAGATAGGTGACACATATGTATGAGAGAGAGGTTTATATCAAATAGTAATTGTATATTAAGAAACCATCCTTGTCCAGTCCAGATCAAGTCAAAAAATCTGATATTACGCCATAAGTCCAATACTAGTCCATAGATTCCTCTTCAAACTCAGCACATGCAATGATGCTGAATACAGGAAGTTGGGTGAAAAAGTCTTTGGATCCAATGGTGATGGAAGCATTTCCAGAACTCTAGCTGCCATCAGCATGCCTTTATGTGGCTTGTCCAGGAATATCAAGCAGAGCGAGAGAAAGACAGAATGTCCTACCTCCAGGGAGGAAGAGAGTAATTTCTCAGATTCTTCTTGAGAGGGCCACACCCACAAGAAGGGATCATCAGGCTAGACTCCTGTTTGATTGGCTAGACTCCAACCCTTCATTTTTTTTTTATCAAGTTGACCTGAAATTGTATAACTGCTCCACTTGCCCTTGTATATATGAAGGAGCTTAAAAAGTTCACCAAAAATTCCATCATCTTTGAATTCCATTTGGTCAAGAACTTTTTGAAGCCTCTTTATATATTGATAGGAAAAATAACTTTCAACTACAGTGAGTGAAAAAACAAGGAAAGAGGAATAGCTTTAGGTCATGACTGCCACTTGGCAGCTGGGGAAGAAGAGATAACATTCTGATGAGGCATGGACTGGCCATTAAATGCTGTTATGGCTGAAAGAAATATGTAGGAAGAAGCTGAAACATTTTATTAATGACACAATTTGAAGGGAAGCTATCTTTTCAGGTGCGTAGATGATCCGTTGAAAAGGTGGCAAGGTTGGGAGGCAAATAAACTGAGGGGAATTGTTTGTAAGTAGACAACCCAATCTGCCAGGAAAAAAAATCAATATTCATTATCTTTAAGTGTCTTCCAGTCAGTTCTAACCCACAGTGAGCCTGTGAACAACAGAAGAAACACTGCCTGTTCATGTACCACTTTTACAATCATTTCCATCTTGAGTCCAGTGTTGCAGGCACCGTGCCAATCCGTCTTGTTGAAGGCTCCTTCTCTTTTACTGGCCCTCCGGTTTACCAAGTGCAATGTCCTTCTCTGGGGCTTGGTGTCTTCTAACAGGTCTAAACGACAAGAGAAGAAGTCTTATCATCCTTGCCTCTGTTGAGTGCTCTGGCCCTATTTGTTTTTCTTTTTTGCAGCCTTCAGTATTTTCAATATTTTTTACCAGTACCATATTTCAAATGCATCAATTCTTGTGCATTCGAAGAACCCAAAGTTCCTGTTGTTAGTGCCACAAACTAAAACCATGAGAGTGAGATAACCTTACACTTCTCACTGGTTGAGTGTGTCTGGCTATGAAGCCTTTATGACATCTTAGAGTAATAAAGCAAGTTTAAAATCTCAGCTAGTGCAGAATGGTCTCCTAAGCGAATGTTCAACATTTTTGTCCTAAATCACAACTGTACTTACTCCCTGTCATTGAGTTGAGTCTGATTCATAACAGCTCTGCCTACATAGGACTTCTGAGGCTGTCAATCTTAATATTGGAACAGATAGCCTCATCTTTCTTCTGTAGAATAGACAGTGGGTTTGAACTTCTGACATACAAGGGTTAACAGTGGTGTTAAGAAAGAGACAGTGTTGTATCCAGTACTTCTACTGAATCACTTGGAGGTAGAAAGAGGGGATATAGGAGGCACCACATACCCTAGAACAAAGAAGCATGGTACAAAAGAAGTACTTGGGTAACGCATGTAAGTTAGCCGCTAATGGAAAGTTTGAAAGTTCAAGTCTACCTAACATCTTAGAAAAAAGGTGTGACAATCTATTAATAAAAACTTTAACAAAACCTCTGTGAACATAATTCTATTCTGATACATATGGGGTGGGTAAGATTCAGATTTGACTCAGTGTCAACTGGTTTATTGGTATTTATTATAAAAATTACACCTGATACCTGTGGGTTCATTTTAGCTCACAGAGACCCTGTAGGACAGGGAGAGAGCTTCTCTTCAGGGTTTAAGGGACTATAAATCTGTATGGACGCAAATAATAGCATCTTTCTCTGATAGAGCAGCTCCTGAGTTTGAACCTCGTACTGCACTTAGCACTTAACCCAGTGTGCACAAGGACACGGTTGTAAAAATTACCAATCAAGTCAATTCTGACCCATAGTGACCATATTCAGAATTCTGGAGGCTTTATATCTTTTCTTTTTTTTGTGGGGGGTGGTGGGGGAGGCATCACTGCTCTCCGGTGGTGGGAGCAGGAGGCCCAGCCCCACTGCTAGAATTGAACCTCCGTCCCAGTGGGCCGCAGTCCCGCGCACAACCACTACGCCACCGGGACTCAGCCCCACTTTATATCTTTTCTATAAGATCTAACTTTATCTTTCTTCAGAGAAGCAGCTGCTGGGTTTTACTGCCTTCCTTGAGGCCAAAGCCCAATTCACACTATTATTTAGAGTTAATTAATTTGTTTCTTTAAACACGTCCTTTTATCTGACCCAGAAGCTTAAAAAAATCTATAAAACAGACAGGAGTGAATTGAAAGTGCATATAAGGTTGGGAAAATCAAGAGCAAGTAGAAGACCACAAGTATGAGTGGGGATTCAAAGGTATGGACTGAAGTGTGTGTAGTTGTGACCTTGGTAGTATAGAGAAATTCTGCAGCAGCTGGCGCTCTGCTGAGGAGTGAAACCACATCTGGTTCATGGATTGGAGAAATTGAAAAATGATTCAGTAGAAGGCAGAGCACTTGAAGGTCTAGCTGGGCATTCACACCAGCAAGGTGGCTCAGTTAATCAGCAATATATGGAAGAACTGCTTCACTTTCAGGATCTAGCCTGCCCACAGAAATTGTTCTTCTGGCTTACCCTAATGAAAACAGACAGGATGGAATTCTGGAAAATGTGGTTCAGCTTAAACAAGTCAATGCATACAAACCACCTTATCTGAACTGCTGTTTGTGAGAGGCAGAGAATTTTCACAAAAAGTTACTTTAAAGATGCATTATCATCTCTTTAAGGTATTAAGTGAATTCAGAGACCCTGCTTTCTCTTTTTGAAATAGCTAATGTGTCTGAAGCTGCGTTGTCATTTAATAATCAATTTAAGTTACTGGATTTTTGAACTGCTCAGAAGATGTCTGTATCATCTAAACTACCATATGAATGAGGTCAAGATTATACTTCTTTCCCAAATCAGTTATCATTATATTTACACAATGTAGCCCTCTACTTGATTTTCTCACATCTGAGAGGGTAGTAATCCTGTGAAAATACTAATACATGATCCTTGACATGTGTGAGAACTTGGACTAGTTGATATAGAAAGATACAAGGAAAAGAATGACACATGACAGGCCTTTTTGTTTTTCTAAAAAATAACATTAGGTTCTAGGGAAAATGAAATATCAGTAGCTCTTTCTTTCTGGCTCCCAGTTTTCCCTTACAAATAGTATTTACATGTCATATGTCAAGCTCTAAAATGTCCACTCGATGATAATTCCACCTAAAAAATGTCAGCATTTATTGTACAGTTTCCATGAGGTGATTTTAATCTATCAGGTAACAGGACAGTACCACTCCATACCTCCCAGGTCCGTCCTCAGCTTCCCTTCCTGGTTGGTGCCTATGTCAGTCTTGCTCCAATTGAACCTCATCTGCTCTGAACAGTTCACCCCTTACTCATGAAAAGCTTTGGTAAAGCTTGTTTGCTTTTGTATATGAGAAAATGATGACTGATGGCCTGGAAAGATGAGAAGGCATTGGTTTATGAAGCACCCATTCTAGATAGCAGATCTAGGCCACAATATTACAATAAGCCAGGCATTTTAAAACACATAATTAAAAAAAAGGGAGATTAATATAAAAAGGAAGAACTTCATAAGCTACTAACTTTTAGGCAAATCGAACATTTCAAAAAACTAAAATACCTTATTTCTGCTGTGAATTAACGACAAGCATTCATGTTTAAACAGAAAGTCAATCCCGAAATCACTCTCTGCTTCCCGATGAACACCTTGGAAGCTACATTAACCCATTCCAAGTACAAAATTTTTATTTTATTAAAGGAATCATCCCAGCCATAGTCCGCGAAGGATTTTTGGCAGTCTACAAAAATACAGTCTATTCAAAGGGATGTAACAAGTAATTGAGGGAATAAAATAGAGATGGCCATATGATAAAGAAAGGATAAGATTAACACACTGAACTCTATAGCTTAAATTCCATAGTATTATTGAATTTTCTACTAAAAGAGAAAGCAGAAAGCCAACATAACTATATGCTTCATATGTTACAAGAATAGAAATTTCCTGTTTGAATCTGAGCCTCTGGGATATGGAAGAATGTTTGAGTTACAAATCTATCAGTATGTATGACAGCTTGAGCGTCCAGGAGTTCCTTATTTTCTTACATCAAGATTAAGTTTATAGATAGATATGGAATATGCAGGTACTTGTTCCTCTTCTATTTTATGGGCTCAATTCTTTACTTAGTTGTTCCATAATATCGACTAAGACAAGCGAGCTGCACCTAAACCTGTGCTTTGCATATGGTGACCATGCTGAGAAGTTTATGCAAGGGTAGACTAATAGGATTTGGACACTAAACTCAGAGAGTGATTATGGTTATAGTTTTGCCTATAAATGCCCATATAAGATTCAAAAAATTAAATCAGCTTTCTATTTGATCCACGTTAATAGGTTATTGTTAGGTGAAAGAAGTTAAGAGATAAAATTCATGGAAAAAACACATACCCCTCTCGCACCATGTCAATGGAAATTTGTTCAAGAGATTGTAGTCAAGGCATAACTTCCCCTCCAGAGTCATAAATATAATTTGTATTTGGGACAAATGTGTCATTGTATGAAGGTTAGTAGAGCCAAAGAACCCTAGTGGTAGCGTGGAATATACACGGTTCTGTGAACCAGAAGACCGACAGCTTGGACCCACTAGTTCCTCCACGGGAGCGCCTGTCAAGACTTATAGCTTTGAAAACCCATGTGCTAGTCTGTCCTCTAGAGCCACTTTGGTTAGAATCATCTCAATGACAGTGGACTCTGTTTGTGTGGTCAAGGGAAATCTCCTTCCCTTTGCAGACATTTTCTAGGAATCACCTATGATGCTTTTCAGAAGTTTTACATGACATGTCTGTTTACATCACATTATCCCAAGCTTATTAACATGGCAACATGACTAAGACACTGGGGAAAAACGACTTAAAAATAACACCAGCTATAAAATTTTGAAGAGCAGGGGAAAATTGTCTGATAGAGTGCTTGTAGCTGAACTTCTCAGGTTGGACAGTACACAAAATATGGAGTCAACTTTAATGATGTAAATGCAACAAAGCTTTAAGGAAAGTCAGTTGTTTATGTGGTGTGACTCAACATGAGAAGAAATGGTTACAAACATGCATTGGTAATCAAAACACATAATGTACAATGTATAAACCTAGGAAAATAGAAAATTGTCAGGAATGTAATGGAATGCAGAATGATCAATATTCTAGGCATTGATGAGCTGAAATAGACTGGTACTGGTTATTTTTTACTGGATAATCACATGAGTTGCTAATTTAAGAATTACAAATTGAAAAGGAAGAGTATCACATTCACTGTCAAAAAGAACATTTCAAAATCTATCCTGAAGTCCAATGCTGTTATCCATAGGATAATATCCATATGCCTATGGGGAAGACTAGTTATTACAATTATTATTAAAATATACACATCAAATACTAATACCAAAGATGAAGAAAGTGAAAATTCTAGCAACTTCTACAGTCAGAAACGAATTAAGTGTTCCATTGAGATGCATGGATAATGACTCAATAATTGGAGCATAAAAGCTGGAAACAAAGAAGGACTAGAATCTGGAAAACATGACCTTGGTAATAAAAACAGCACCAGATATCACATGAGAAAAATTACAAAGCCAAAGTCTTATGCATTGAAAATATCATTTTTCAAAAAAAAAAGATGCAGATAACATTGGGACTGAAAGATAGCTTCCCCATCTCTCTCAGGCATTTAAAGCCTATAGAGAGGGGAGGAAAGAAGGGCAAAATGATGGCATTGGGGGAGCAAACAACTAATTCATCCACAAGGAGCATTTTATTATGTCTATGCAGGAAAGAGGGAGAAAGAGCAGAACTCATTCTGGTGCACCAAACCTTGAAGGAAACATACCTACATGGAGAGATTCATTAACAGAGAAGATAGTGGGTCTGGCCTCAATCTTAGCTATGCTGACACAACCCTAGAAGAATGCGTTTCAGAGGACAGCACTGAATATATTGACTGTGGAGAGTGCCTGGTCTGCCTCATCCACAGGTGCACAAACTAAGAAGAAAAGAGAGAGAAAGAGACTAGCCCCAACCCTGGTGCATCAAGCTTTGTGGGTGATGTTTCTGCTCAGAACAGCTAATGCACAGAGGATCATAGGGTGGACCCCAGCTTAAGACATATGCCTTCATGGGATCACTGCACTGGTAGGGATAACACTGGAGACACAGTGTGGGGAGTGAGTCTGGTCTGATCCACCCACATTGGGGCGCTTCAAGAAGGGAGTAGAACAGGTCAGCAATGGGAGCAAAGTCACAAAGTCCCTGAGGACTCCTGAAAATAGATTTCTGACTCAAGGAATCAGTGCTTAGCACCCCACTGGATCTGGATGGGGCATATTCATAAAGATCAACAGATAGACCTGGAAATATTTATAGGCTATTTTTCTTAGTGTCTTTGTTTTGTTATGTCTAGCTGTATAAGGTAGGTATGAGAAGTAATTTTGTGGAGAAAGGAACTTGGCAAGGGGTTCTGGGGAGGGGAGTCATGGGAGAGAAGGAGGTGGGGAGAAGGAATTTATGAGCCAAGAATGTCAAGGACAGGGAAACAACAAGGAATCTAAAATCAGTTGAAAGGAAGGTGTCGTTTCTGGTGCTGTTTGATCAATCATAACAGTCTAGAAGAATTACTGAGAGGCAAATGAGGGGTGAATGTGATAGTGGGTGAGGTAAAAAGAGTAGAAGAAAGAACTAGGAAGTAAAACTTATACACAGAGGTATATAGACATGTATATATGTAAATATATTAATACATAAAGATAGGGGTATGGGTCTATGTACATATATTTATATGATTACACTTTAAGGTAGGAGAACAATATTTGAGCTCCGTTTAAGCCTTCTTTCAATACAAAAACATTTTGTTGTAATAACTTGGCACTGGGCAATAACCACCTTCCCAACACAATTGCTGTAAACAAACTGGGTGCATCTGCAAATATAGTAAAAAAAGTGGATGGTGCTCAGCTATTATAAGGTAGAGTACCTGGGATATTAAGTCTTGAACACTAGCAAGTGGTCATCTAGTAGGGGAGCAACTAAACTCTCATAGAAGAAACACCTCAGCCTCTGTGATTATGAGGTATCAATGGAAACAGATATCAGAAGTTCAAAAACAATCACATGGATGTGAAGGAGATGCTAGTTCATTAATTCCCACATCCCCACCCCATTATTCTGACCTAATTTCTACCATACAACTTCTGCTAGACCAGTGTATGTGCATTGGTATAGATAAGAGTTTTCGGTACATGAAATCCTGGATAAACAAACCCCTTAGATTTAATCATGGGAGTAATGATTCCAGCAGAGTGTGGGAAGGGTAGTGGGGCTGGGAGGAGGGAGAGGGGAAACTGATGGTAATGATGGCAGTATAACCTCCCTGGAGGGGGCAAATAATAGAGTTGTAGGTGAAGGGATATATCAGATGGTATAAGATATGTAAAAATAAAAATATATAATATATTAAAGGTTCATGAGAGTGGTATGGGGGGAGAAAGGGTATAGTGAGGAATTGATTAAAGAGCTCAAGAAGAAAGAAAGTTTTGAAATTGATGATGGCAACATTTGTACAAGTTTACCTGATATAATTTATTTATGGACTATTATATATGAGCCCACAATAAAATGATTCATTAGTTAAAAAGAAGAAAATGTCATTTTCAGCAATATAAATAACAACTGTACATATAGACCTTGCCAGTTAGGATGCAAAGAAATGATGTTAACTACATCTGTGGAAAAAGATAGTGGAGAAACTCCATATCATCATTCATTACAAGTCTAGGTGGTGACTGCAGAATAGACCACTGGTGCTCATATCCAACTTCAAATTGAAGCCGAGGAAAATTAAAGCATTTCACAAGAGGCGAAGTTCAACCTTTAATTCAACCCATCAAAATCCATAAACCATGTCAGCAATAGGGTTGACATAGTGAACATAAATGACTGAAGACTGAGTGTCAGATGACATCAAGGACATCATACAGAAGGAATGTAAAGGTCATCTGAAGGAGAGGAAAGAGAGAAAGGAGCAAAATGGAATTGTAAGAGACTCTGAAACTTGCTATTGAATGTGGATAAGGGATGGAAGAAATGATTAAAACATAGAACTGAATATCAGTCAGTGTCCGTCTGATTCAGGAGGTATCCTACAATCAAGAACAAATGCTATTGAAGGGAGAAGCTCAAGCAACGAGGAAGACATTGGTAAAATATAATGCTCCAGATATTTACAGAATACAAATGGGACGTTTTAAGAAACAAATGAAACATTGAAAACACTTATTTGCTTATGCCAAGAGATTTGGATGATTGTCACCTGGTCAGTCAAATGGAAGAAATAGGTATTTATTTTCATTCTAAAGAGAGATGACCAAATATAGTTTGGAAAATATCAAACAATATCTTAATATCAGATGAATGTAATATTTTGTATCAAAAAAGAGAATGATTAATTGTATCAGAATGATCAAGTGTATCAGAATGATCAAATGTTTGAAGATGATAAGGACAGAAAATTGCTAATGCATTCAGCAAAACAAAGGTCAATGTTAACCAAGACAAATGTGGTTAAAATGAAAGAAATAGGAAGTAAGAAAAGATTAAGAGATAGGAGAGTTAGGAAAACATGAAATAATTGTTTTGAAGAGTGAAAAACTAACTACTAACATAGTGAAACTGCTGACTGAGCTGGGTAAAAATGAGATGTGTACTGATAATCCTGGTATGCTTTTCATTGTCAGTTTGTTGATTCAGATTCTTTGCCACTAGGGATCCCTAATTTGATAGGTCTATCTGTGGACTTATAATAAAATGACAAGTTTTCCAAACAACAAATTATAAAGAGATAAAATGATTGATAGCTTTTGTAAGAGTCATATTGATATACTATGAAAAAACAAATGAAGAAGGGAAGGGAGAGGAGATTAGAGGACTTGGGGGCAGTAAATGTGTTTTGAAAGATTTAATTATAACATACCTCTGGAGATATCCAGACTCCGATCCAAGAACCTTTGACTATGTTGTTATGTTATACTAGAAAAGGAACTTTGCAGATGTGATTAAAGTTATAAATATTGAGAAGGGAGATTATTTGGATTGTCCAGGCAAGCCCAGTCTACTTGCATGAGCCCTTAAGAGTGGAGCAATTTCTCCAGCTGGAAACAGAAGAGAGAAAAAGCAGAGAGGAGGTCAGAGAAGTTTAAAGCATAAGAAGGACTTGATCTTTCAGACTGGCTTTGAAGATGGAGAAACTTGGCCACAAGCCAAGGAATGTGGATGGACTCTAGAAGCTTAATATATGTTTTGCTGAACATTCAGCAAGGAAAAATGCCTCAGCCTTAAAATCACATGACTGTAATTTTGTGAATTCACTGAATTCTGCAACAATGTGAAAGAACTCAAAAGGAAGTCATTGCCTGAACCCTCTGAGAGCATTATAGTCCTACTGACACCTTGCTTTTGGCCTTGAGTTAGACTATGCTTAGATTCCTGACTTAAACTATTGTGAGATAATCCCTGGATGTTGTTTTAAGTAACTAAATTTTAGTAATATTTTGTTGTAGGAATAAAAAGTTAATGCAACATGGGGGTAGATAGATGATTGCAGGTACCAATAAGAATAAAAATAAGATGTGAAGGTGCTAAAATAAGTAAATAGAATGGTAGGAAACCTTGGTGAGAAGACTGAGTGCTAGAAATATTTAAAATTTACTTGTGGTACAATTGGTGATGTTTAATATCATTTAATATTAAATCCCATAAAACATTCAGAGAAATAGGGCAGAATAGTAGATTGCTAGGTGTAAGGAAGTTATCTATATGGATGGTAACAAGATATCAAAATGATAACTTGGGGATTGCAAGCTTTCAGTAGTCGAAGTTTAGTGACCATGGGCCACTATAAGAATATAATAACAAAAAATGAATGTAGGGGCATTTGATGCCATACCATTCAAGGAAATTAGCACTTTGGAAAAAGGATAAAATGACAACTAAGTAGAAGAAGACACAAAAGTAATATATCTCCATGTGCTACTATATTATCGTGTGTGTGTGTGTGTGTGTGTGTGTGTGAAGCCATGAATTTAGGTTGATGGGCAAATAAATTTTTTCTTAGATAGCCAGCCTACAGTAATAATAGGGTGAAGGTAATATAACTTGGCCTACCTTGGAGTTTGAAATACAGGGAAGAGATGGAGATTGGATCAATTTAGACCATGTACAGATTGGTTTGCAAATCAGGGATGGTCTTGAAGGTTTGGACTACCTGTTATGATTGAAACAAATATGAAAGTAAAGCTTCAAGAGAGGCAAGATTTGATAGTACTTTTGAAAAAGTTGAGCAAGAATCTTAATTCGATTCTTTTTCTTACAATTGTCCTTTTAGGCAATATAGAACTAAGTAGAAAGCTGTCACTCCCCAGTGGTTAAGTCCTCAGCTGGTAGCTCAAAGGTCAACTCACTATCCAGTATGTGAAAGACCTGGTAATCTGCTTCCATAAAGATTACTGCCCCATGAGTCAGTTCTATTCTATCATGTAAGGTTTCTATAAATTGGAATTGTCTATGGCCAGAACCGTGAAAGGGCAGCAGTGGAAGCTCTACATATGAGTTGGTGAGAAACTGCTAACTACAGGTTATTGATTAAAACCCAACCCGTAGTACTGTAGATGAAAGAACTGGAATATTGCTTCCATAGTATTCCAGCATTATTTTCTGTAAATCCCATAAAACATTCAACAGCATCAAATTGTCTTTGTAATGCTTAGGTTTTATTCACTGCAACAAAAAATCATATATGTATATAAGGATTATGTTTAAAACATAAATCCTTTATTTCCTCTCGGCACACATGGTTAGTGGAGATTCCTCATACAGGAGGGATTCTACTAGTTTCTTGAAGGGAAGAATCACACAATCAAATATCATCAGCAATAAAGCTGATATTAAGCTAAAGAGTCAATGCTACCACTCTGGGATAGAAGCTGTGTCAATGTCTTATATGGGAAATTAGTGTCTTGCACGGAAGGTCATGGATTGGGGACTGAGGTTAGTAGCCTTTCTTTAAGGAAGGGTGCACTGGTCCTATATGCCTACTGGCCCTGTAGTCCACACCCCCACTGAGGTAGGCCACACACAGCATGCAGGCAGTGGGCTGCTGCAGTAACAGACTCTTACAGGTGGTCTAGTTGATGAGCTGGATCTTACACTTCTGCAGGATCAGGGTCACAGAGTCTCCTTCCTGGGTGTGTCCCTAGCCCATGACCCTGATGACTTTGCTGGCAGGGGAGACAAGTGGCATCTGATAGGCACATGGGCCACACCACCTTGTTGTACTCAGCCGGCTTCTCCAGCTCCATCAGGGCCAGGTTGTAGTCATAAGTGAAGTCATTGAATTTGGAGTGGCAAAGAAGTCAGCGTGATTACTTCAAGCTGAAAGCCATTAGCAAAGGAATGCTGCTAGTGTGCCTTTTGTTCCCCACAACTCAATGGCCATCAAGTGCAGGGAGAAGCAAACGTTGATGACTCCAAGCAGAAAGGATCATGTCCAATGATCTCATACTGCTGCATATAAATCTGTTTTTTTAAAACGTCACATCTAACATGTACGTCTACTTGTACTCATATGTTTTGGGCATTTTCCACTACACATTAAAGGTGTTCATTGTGTCTGAATCATACCTTCTCGGTCCTTTTCAAGCTCATGGTCTAGTAACGTTTAATATTCAACCTATGTTTCTCATTGTCATTGAGTCAATGCTGACTCATAGGGATCTTCTATGGATTTCTGAAATTGAAATTTTTCAGGAATAGAAAACCCAGTCTTGCTGGTTATTCTGAACTGTTGATCATGCAGATCTCAGCCCCATGGCCTAACCACTACACCACCATAGTTCCACTTTCTAACTCACAATGGTACCAGGAGCCTGAATTGACTCAATGGCTTGGTTCTCCTACAGCAGGAGTAAAAGTCATTAGGTGGTACTGACAATTTTGATTCAATTGCTAATTGGAAGGGTGGTGACTCAAATCCACCCAACAGCACGATTGAAGAAAGGACTGGTGATTTACTTCTATAAATGTTCCAGACAAGTTAATCCTATAGAACCAATCTGACCCGTGACACACAAGATCTCCAGGAAAATTGACTTGATTTCAGCAAATTTAGACTTCGGGGTGTAGGGTAACAGTACAGTCTGGAAAGCATGTACTTTTATCAAGCACATATTGACTTTGGAAGGTCTGTTTATTGACAGAAGTTTGTAGTTATATTATTCCTTTAGAGACCCTGGAAAGTCAACAATGCAGGATACCTTTACCAACTTATCTGATGGAGACCTAAGAAATTAGATATATTCCTTTGCCTTTTTTGAGTAATCCCAGGAGAACATCTTATTTTGCACACAAGGAAAAATACATTTTATAATTTCCTCATCTATTTTTAGAAGCAGGTATATTTTCAAAGTCAGAGGCTCTATACATAGAATTAGTTTTCTTTACATCAACATTTTCATATTTCACTGATTTTCTGAAGAAAGTTAAATATATTTATTTCTCATGTTTTCTGTCTCAAGAAGAATGTTTATTTATTGTTTATTTTAATTTAATAGTAGGTAAATGTGACTACCCTTTTTTAAGATGGTTCAGTGAGAGAAGGATGTGACTTCATGTTAAAATCCATCGCCATCAGGTCAATTCCAACTCACAGCGACCTTACAGCTACATTTTAGTATTAATTCCCTAAGTCCATGAAGCTCAAATGTTTGTAAAATATCAGTATTTAATAGGTCTCTTCCAGAGACTCTTTGTTTTTCTCCTAGGAATATTACTGCCTTCTGTTTCAGTGGTGATGGAGAATAAGGGGAAGAAAGAGAGAAAATTCATGTTTATGAGCAAGGTCTTGATCTGAAATCACACATATATTCCACCATATTGACTATTTTTTTTTAAAAAAATTAATGACTAGCAATATAACAGATGGGTAAGGTAAGTACTACAAAATCTTCTATCATATGGGAAGACACTAGGATAATATGGTTGTAAAGGCAAATTCAATATCAGCAGAATATACTAATTTTAGACAATATATTCATAGGAATGTTAAGCATGTTCAGAAAAAAATATCATTTGTGAGCAAAGATAAAATGAGTGGTTTGGTGGAAGACCAGACTATAAATCTAGCCCATCAGCTAGCCGTGGTGTATCAAAGAGGCACACAGTGGGAAGGTCTTGAACGGTGGTCTGCTGCTCTCTAGGTTTCTAGATCAGGTGCACTGATCAGACAGAGCAGCCGAGTACCTCAGGGTTACATGGGAGACTCTCTGATTTTTCTTATACCAGGTAGGAAAAGTGCCTTCCATGACTGTGTGACACCAGAATGAAGTAAGAGTCATTTACGTCTCTGAAAATAACCGTGTGCTCTCACTGCATTTCTCAAACGATGTACCTGGCTAAGTACTATCACTCACATTTCATTTGGAAGCATAAGTTCAAGCCCATTAATAATAAATTCTTATTAACCTTTTCTAAAGGACAAGGGTGAAACTCCCTTGACAGCTGGATTGATTTCCATACTTGAATATCTTTCCATTGATCAACCTCTTCAGAAAGCCTTTCAAGTAAAGACCAAGTGTTTTGATTCTACTTCCTTTTGTTCCCATGTTTAATTGCTAACATTTTCCAGCTCTATTAAGATTAAGAACACCATCCAATCAAGATAATAAAGGTTTTAAAATTCACAAAAACAAAAACAGATATTTATAAGGAACAGTAGCTAACAAGTGTATGTCATAGACACTTGAGCATGTTGAATTTTAGAAGAAAAGACATTTTACTTTCAAAGTCATCACAAATATTTTGAGAGTGTCAGATATACAGAGAGCAGCTTTTATTTCATTAAGATTTGTCATGTATTGGGCCAGTCCTTTAAAGTATGAACTAAACTTCTGGTCCATTTAGCTTACGCTGTATCTTTTACTTTCTTAGAAGTTCAGGAACCCAACCACGATAGGCTAGAGTCAAATCAGTACAAACATCTAATGTGCTTATAGTGTACTTGTTGCTCTATCTTTTGATAACAGTTATCTGACTGTGAATTATTTTTGAGCCTCTTGGATAAGAAAGTCAAATGTATAGTAAGTAGACTTTGGATTAACTGGAACATCCTGTTTCAACTGGTGAAGTGGTAAATTGTTTTTCTGCTTCAATTCAGCCAAGATTTTTCTGGCCCTGATAATGGGACTGCAAGGATGCCAGAGAGTCTGTGGCACCCTTATCATATTTTCTCAGGAAAAGTGTACACTGGCACTTAGTTCTTATTAATGGCCCAATTATAAGCCAACAGTCAGAATAATCTTTGAATCAATTTGTTTGGCATCCATTATGCTTCCAACCAAAGAAATAACGAAGAATATTTTCAAGTTAGTTAAAAAATAAACCAATTCAACCTACTTCTGAGTCACAGCTTAGCAAGTAGAAGGTGTCTTTAGAGTTATTTTCTAATGTAAAACTTGGATATCGTCTCTTCACACTTTTGAAAATTTGGCACACACACTGAAGATATCAAAGTAACTTGGTTCAGGTTCTACGGAAGTACTGACTTTTACAGAGTTGGTCTTATATTTATGAACTAGTTTCTACAAGTCATGTAATAGCTTTAGCCGTTTAGCAATATCTAAAGTCTATAGATAATTGTCATAGCTTTTTAAGCAGTTTGATATTTTTCTTTCCTAAAAGTGAAAAACATGTTTTACAGAATTCTGAGCTACAGGGGTCTCAGCATATAGGGTTGAAATAAATTGGTCTACATATTAGAGGTGATTCAGCCTGTGGCTCTAGGAATAAAATCAAATTGAAAGAGATGAAAATATGACTTGCCATTGCAAGTGTTTATGGCCCTGCTGTGCCCAAGCAAAGAAGTACCTGCCTCACTGCATTCAGCCAACCCCACATGAATTGGTATTAATATGATTTGGATGTGTTCATTATGTTTTGGCTTTAAACAATTCAATTCCTTCCTTAGAATTCCAACAGTTTTCAAGGTCTTGTGAATCTTAATTTTTTAACCATGTATTCTAGAATAATCTTTACTGAAATCTTTCTTTTCTGAAGCAGCTTGTGGATTCAAGCCATGAACCTTGCAGGTAGTGGTTACATGCTTGCTCACAGCACTCCCAGGCCTTGATCATAGCACTCTCACTGGCACATAAAAATGCCAGTTATTGTTCAAGCTGTCTGCGCTGTAAAATCCTTATCCCAGTCACTTGCTTAAACCCATGTGAATTTTTATAATCCCCCTCCCAGAAGGGGATTTTTTTTTGGTGGACATTAGTGCCCCCTGGTGGGAGTAGGAGCCCCGGTCTTGCTCCTGGAGAGCTGCTTCTGGATTTGAACTGCCAACCCTGTGGGCTGCAATCCCACGCACAACCACTATTCCACCGGGCATCAGTCCCCAACTTTGTCTTCTTATTTAGCTTATTTCATTTTCTTTTTATTTCATCCCTTGACCAGATTTTGCATCGTAAATGTGATCCTCGCACTGATCTCAAATGTTTGAATCTTTTCTCATAGGAGAAGCAAAGGTAGGACTGAGTGATAATGTGAATTGTTGTCTATTAAGCTAATTTTTACTCTGATAGACATAATCAAAATCTTTGGACATTTTTCAATTAAATAAATGGCATTACTCAGAAAGGACCATATCCTCCTTATTCAAAAGTGTTCTGTGAGGATTAATTAGCAACTTCTTTATATCAGCATTTCTGTCTTGATAAAATTCAGGAAAGAAACTTAACTCAACACAAGTGAGGTGGAGAGTCAAGCTGGGGAAGTCTCTTTCTCTATGACAATGCTAGAAATAAGTCCTTCATTTTCCCTTGTGCGCACCACAAGCAGAAAGGCTTTCTTCCACCAAGGTGGGTAACAGCATCAGGGAAGATGCTAATCAGGAGTCCAACTGATACAGAAATGGAACTAAACCTAAAGAATACTGCTTCTTAATATGGTGACTTCAATATAAACACAGAGTTTGCACATTAGACAATAATATTGGTCGTGTTGGAAACTGTAAGTTCAGAAACTCTATATAGGATTATTAGGGGGTTCTTTCATTTGAAGGAACATTGGTGGCACAGTAGTTAAGCACTGTGTTGCTTAAATAAAAGGACTGTGGTTCCAGTGCATCAGGTGCTTCGAAGAAGAAAGAAGCAGCAGACTTTTGGGGTCAAGATTTTCATCCTTAGAAACCCTTCATGGGTTTGAAATTCCAACTGTTCAGTCAGCAGATTTACATCCCTGGAAGCCCTTAGTGGGTTTGAAATTCCAACTGTTCAGTCAGCAGTGCCATGCATAGCCCACACTGTCACCAGGCTCACTATAGTAGCCCTATACAAAAAAAGCAAACCAACTGCTATTCACTTAATTCTAACTCAAAGCAAGCCTATGTCTATTAGGCTGTAAATATTTACTGGAGCAGATAGCTTCATCTTCCTCCCATAGACTAGTTTGTGAGTTTGAACAGCCATCCTTTTGACTAGTAATTCAATCTTTAGCTGGTATGCCCCCAAGGCTCCCCAGAGCAGCCACTGCTAGAGACGATGGGCTAAGAAAAGCATCAGAGACTGAATCTCTATGGGAGTTGGCAGCCGTTTCGTCTTCTGTGGAGCAGCTGATGGGTTTGACCTGCCTCCATGTGGCGAGCATGTCAACATTTGTCCCACAGTGATACCAAGTTCCTTTTGTGGAATGCTACACAATGGTAAAGATGACTATGGATCTGCGAAACATCTTATAAGGTAAATGAACATGCAGAACATTATTCTGAGTGAAACTAGTTGTAGAAGGACAGATATTGTATAAAATCACTATTATTAAAGTCTATAATTTCAATTTAACCTTCTGTATAGTTACCAGATGTGAGATTGAGGTGGGGAGGTGGCTAAGGCAGGGATACATTCTTACTAGAGGACAGATATAGACTGATTCTGGTGAGGTGGAAAAATTAAAAAAAAAAACTGGTGGCTGTAAAAATCGGAGTTGTACATAAATATTCAACCATAAAAATGAATAAAGAAAGCAGATGGATGTTTAACAGGGTGTGTGGTAGGAAGATAATGATAGGAGTGACTGTTAATGATAAATAATCATAGGTAAAAGATTTTGTCTTGGCTGCTTGGGGAAATGAATAAACTCCCCCGAGAAGCTCTGTTCCAAGGTAGTGCAGGGAGGAAGGTGGAGATAGTGAGCTGATTCAGCACTGCCCAATTCCTGAAAGATACAAACAGAACTGCTTGGTTTTGCAAACATAGTATGAGTTGTATTTCTTCACCGCCACCATTAACTGCACGTGAGTCAATTTGAACTCATGTTGAATCTATGTGTCTTCAGAGAGCACTATGTTTCATAGGGCATTTAGCAAATGCTTTTTATGGAAATAGATTTTTGTTAGATGCCATGCAGTCAGTTTCAACACATACCAACCTTATGCACGATAGACTGATACCATGCTTGGTCCTGCACGGTCTCTGCCATTGTTCCTATGCTTGAGTCCATTGCTGCAGCCATGGGGTATATCTAGCTCATTGGGGGATGAGACTGGCTCTTATTGGTTCTTCCTCTTATTGGCTGCCCTCTATCAAACATGTTCTTCTCCAGGGAGTCGTTTTTCCTCACCTGTCCAAAGTATGAAAGATGAAGTCTTGCCATCCTTGCCTCCTAGGAAGTAAATGGCTAAGCTCTCCCCTCCCCACCCAGTGTGGACTTCAACTACCAACATTTTATTATCAACTGAGTATTTGACCATTTTCACTATTTATCATTAATCTAGAGATGCTCTAAAAGAACCTTAGTGGCATAGTGGTTGTGACTTGGGCTGCAGTCCGTAAGGTAGGCAGCTTAAAATGACCTGCATCTCCTAGAGAGAAAGATGGGTTTTTATACTCCTTTCAACAATTATGGTCTTAGAAACTCTCTCCTACATGGTCTTTATGAATTGGCATTGACTCGATGGCAGTGAATTTGAGAGATGTTACAGGAATTCTAGAATGAATAATACCCCCCAATAGAGGTTTTAAAGGCACCCAATAAGACTGATAATAGAATTTGCGTAGGACAGTATTACCTTAGATAGAGACAAAGAGATCTTGGAGAAGAGATTTTGAAATGCCAAATGGTTCTTGTAAGCAGCTCAGAGAGGCTGGTAATCTCAGAGGCTGTTCAAGGATGGTAGTCTGAAGTGGGGCATGATACTAGAAATGGGTGTGCTGCCCAGAAGCCATCAGAGTGCTTTGCCTATGCCTGGAGAATAGAGGAAAGTGATCTGCTAGGGAGGACAGAGGTACATGCTCAGAATTGAGGGCATGTAGATGGGGTAAGAAACAGACTCTATTTGCACACCAGTCCCAGCTCCAACTTCTGGAATATATAGATGTTTCTTCATGCAAAATTATAATCTTAAGAAGGGAACAGACTGTGGCAAGAACCAAAAGGGAAGGAAATCCAAAGAGAAATAAAGATAGAATTGAATGATACATTCCAAAAAGAAGATCTTTCGAAAGTACTTTTTTTCTTCTCCATGGGATTTGGAGAAACCTGAGCAATCACAAGTGCTATATTATTTTTTGTGTGTGTCAAGCATTAGTGTGCAAGTTTCAACACTAAAATTTTAATAGTTATTAATTTTCCAATGAATAAAAAGTGGTTGGTATTATTCTTCATATAATTAATTATTTGAGGAAAAATGGACATACTTTAGGAATTTTTTTCTCTTGAGCATCAATGCATTCATTAGAAAATCCATCAGGAATAATGAATGTGCTTCATTCTTTTTAGGTGTCATCATACGCTTCTGACTCACAGCAAGCCAGGGTCATGCAGGACAACACACTGCCTGCTCCTTCACCGCCCTCAAACATTCATTGCTAGCTTTGAGCCCGTTGATCTAGCCCCCGGGTCCATGAATCTCACTGAAGGTCTTTCACTTTTTCGATAACTCTCTATTATGCATGATGTCCTTCTCCAGGGACTGGGCCCACCTGATAACATGTTTTAAGTATGTGAGTCCAAGTCTTACCATCTTTATTTCTAAGCAGCTTCCTGTGTAATTTCTCTAAAAATAGATTTGTTCATTCTTATGGAAATCCATGATCTATCCAATATTCTTCATTAACACTTGAAATCTCAAACTATCAAGTCTTACTTAGTTTTCCTGATTCGTTTTCCATATTTCATATGTATTAGATAAATTAGAGAATGGTAATCTGGGTAAGACACTTTAGTCTGTAAAATGACATTTCTGATTTTTAACACTTTGAAGAGATTCTTATCAGCAGATTTTACTAATGTAATGTGCCATTTGATTTATTTACAGCTGATTTCATGGATATTGGTTGTGGACCCAAGTAAAATGAAATTCTTGACTCCTTCATTCTGTTTTTGCTTTATAATGATGTTCTTATTGGTCTAGGAGTGAGAAGGTTTGTTCTCTTTATGATGAGGTGTAATTCATATTGAAGACTGCTGTCTTTGATCTTCATTAGTAGGTATTGCAAATCCTTTTCACTTTCAGCAAGCAAGACTATGTCATACAGACATTAATGATTGATAACGAGTCTTCCTCCAATCCTGATGCTGAATCCAGCTCAACAGATTATTGGCTCAGCATACAATTAGATAAATATGATGAAAGAATATAGCCTTGAAGTTATGTAGTATCCTCTTTCTCTAGTTGACTACCTGTCTTTTAGCTCATTTACTTGTTCTATATGAGCATAATTAATGTTTCTGGGATTCCGATTCTTTGTGATATTATATATTATTTGTTTTGATCCAGATGAAAGCCTCTTCACAGAAAACTAAAGTTAAGTAAACCTCTTTCTGGTAGTCTCTAATTTTAGCCACAATCCATCTTATATTGGTACCACACTTATTCCATAGTCTCTTCTGAATTATTCTGGATGAGTACTGCAAGCCTTTTTTGAATTATCTGCAGCAAAATGTTACTTGCATGCAGTATTAATGATATTGCTAATAGGTGAGGTCATATAAAGTCTATTGTTGACAATTGAGAATGTGGGTGAGGTTTATCTTTTTTTTTTTTTCATACTAGAGCCTCGTGGCACGGTGTCTAGGTTTGATTCTTTCATTTACCACTTTTTACATCTATTTTAACATCATAAAAATAGGGATAATATCATTGTCAGCCATGAAGAATTGTCTAAGTATGGATGCATTAATAGACTTACTGAAGTGCCCAAATTTATTGTAAATAAAAAATTTTATCCACTTTTCCTGCTCCCCCCAATTTTTCACAATTAAAAACCTAATAAATGTTATAATAGTCTGAGAGCAGAAAAGGTATCACTAGCAGAAATTTATATCGACAGTGATAGCTACAAATGTGTCCTTGTGGCACAGTTGTCACATATCAGGCTGCATTCCTAGAGGTCCACGTTTTGAAGCCACCGGCTGTTCCTCTGGAGCAAGACAGGGATTTCTGCTCCCACAAACAGTTACAGTGTCACAAACGCACGGGGAGAGTTCGACCATGCCTTGCAGGGCCAGCGCCAAGTTCATGGCATGGAGTTTTTGGATAGTATTTAGAAGGGCTTAAAAAATACCCTAGTAGTGTTGTGGTTTAGGAGTTAGGCTGCTATCCTCAAGTTCATTTCCACTAACTGATCCTCAGAGAAAGGTTGTGCTGCCTGCTCCTGAAAAGATTTTCATGTTTAGAAACCCTTACATGTTCATTGTGGCTTGGAATTGACTTGATGGCAGTGGGCTTGGTTTTTGTTTTTTGGGGTGCTGGTTAAGGTTATATGTCAACTTTCCAGTTTTTTGGTGGTTGGGATGTACTCACTCCCGTGATAAAGTCTACTAGCTGCAGGAAATCAATTGAGAGGACATTTCCTCCAGGAAAGTAGCTCACTTCCCATATATGTGGTATCTGTGGCAACGCTCACTTGCTTTCAACTGGGGCTGGAGCGTGTGTGTGTGTGTGTGTGTGTGTGTGTGTGTGTATGAAAGAAATTTATTTCAAGAAAATGGCTCATATGTATATAATTATGTGTTTATCTACATACATGTATGAGCATGGATACATATGTATGTATATAGCCATTTACATACAGTTGAGACATTTCTTGAAATAAATATCTTTTATGTGTATGTATACATATATGTGTATATATACATGCAAATATACAAATGCAATATGTATGTTTGCACATGCTTATATACTTTTCACTAGTTTTTCTTCTCTAGAAAACTCAGTCTAAGATATGTACTACGCAGATTTTAAGTATTTACCATCTTGGCCAGTTTATTTAAAGAGAGTAATATGCTTCTATAGTTTAATTATTTGAAAGCAAATGAGAAGCTTTTGAGTTTTGTGTTTCCTTTTAGTAGTAAATTTTGTTATAATTTTACACATGTATCATTCGAGGCATTATTGTTTTCATTTTTCATGGTCAGTTGCTGGGAATTAATTTTTATACATGGTAGTTTCAACAAACTAGTATGGATGAAATGCCTGACAGCAAGCATTATGAGCATTCTGGTGACTTTCAGGTGTTTTGGTGGCTTACCATTGACTTTATTTTGATAATATATAAGAATTCATTTTATATAATTGAAAAAACATTTTTTACTATATTGTCAATAATTGTGGAGGTAAGAAAAGTCGTGGTAACTTGAAATGGCATGGAATTTGCCAAAGAAGATCATCTTTTGAATCCTATCTTGTAAAGAACAGGATATAGTTTTTATGCTACCATATTGATTGTGGAGGATCGCTCATGGTACAATGGTTAAAAGATCAACTCAGTGGTTCAGTTTCCTGGGAGAAATAGCTGGTAGTCTGGTTCTATAGAGATTACAGCCTTAAAACTTTATGGAGCAACTCTACACTGTTGTACAGGGTCACTATGAATTGGAATTTGACTGAGAGCTATAGGTTTGGGTTTGGTATGAAGTAATTGAAACTATATGTTTTATACTGTGTAAGCATATGAGAATTTGAAAGCAAAGCAATTACGAAAAGGGCTTCATTGATCTTTTTAAAAGACAACTCTTGCCTACTAAGACACAAGTTATCAATTATCTGAGGGCACAGGGAAAAGTTTTTGAAGGTGTAGTGAAGGAGAGGCACGCGGAGACTGAAAGATCATCCCCTCGGAATTGATTTACCACTAATCTGTGTCATCTGTGTGACATGATGGCTTTATGTTCACCCTTATCTCTTTATTGATATTTTACTCATAATGGACCTATGGAAATTTCAATCCAAGAAAATAGACCTGAGGAGAGTTGCAGCTTCTTGGCCTTGGGGGTTATGAGGATAGAGAATCTTTAAATTATTCAGGTATAAAAATATTTATTTTAACATTGAAAGAAAGAGAAGAGCTAATGCAAAGAATACTAATTGAAGGAATGTTTCTAGATCCCCTCCTATTGGGATATAAAAATAAATAAACTCCAGAGTTCAATTGTTTCTCAGCTTACTGCCTAATGGAATCCTACAATCTCTTTCCTTAAATAAGGGACCTGATTAGTTTCTGGATATAATTAAGTGGCAGTTTGGAGGGCAGTGCTTCACAAATTCAATTTTAATTTAAGAAAGGTTCATCAAAATTAGCACTTCATTGTATGACTAAATTGAACCATTTCAACATCTATGATTGTCCTTTTCCTCATTCTTTATGAACCATGGGGCGACGATATATTAGTATAATGTTTCTATAGTACACATATTTTAATATCCTGTCAAGGATATATACTATTTCAAAAATAATTTTTTAGTGGAAAATAAAACAACTAGATTGATTTGCAGGAAGTTTACTAGTGTGTAATAGGCTTGTAATTACTTTTATTTTTAGTTGTCCTGAATAGTAATGTATTCAAGAATGGAAATTTAATTTAAATAGATCAATTTAACTCATTTTTAAAATTAGTATATTTTATTTCCATTTTCAAGGTCTCTTAAATAAAGTATATATTATAGCCTTCTTAACTTATCCTCAACCTATCTAATGCACAGCAGGCCATCTTATGTCTTTCTAAAAATGTAATTAAATACTAAATTGAGAGACAAACAATTAATTTACTATATATATATATATATATACACACACACTTATATATAACTGTACAAAAGTAGAAAGCCCCACTTTTCCCAGTTAGCTTTCTTACCATTGTCAATTCTCAAGCCACAGCCAAAATGGGCTTTCAAAGGAACACTGGGCTAATTTGAAACAATTGCTTCAGTTTCACAATCATGAAGGGCTATAAAACAAGGAACATCAGCTCATCTTTACTGAAACATTTGGATGTTGTTCACATGAGAACTTGCACTCATTTTAGTTTAAAAGGCACATTAAGGTGTTGTTTATTTTGATTACTGAGTTTTTATTTTAATAGGCCTCTTAAATGTGATAGAGAAGAGTACCTCCCTCACCTCACTCTAATTTGGCCTTCAAGAATGTTCTGGTAATGTTGATTTTATAATTTATTTTATGGTGTGAATGTAAAACAATTTATTTTATTGTTTTGTAATGCATTTTTTTATTTTGAAAGAAAAAAGCCACATATTTGGCAACAATGAGATCAACTAATAAAGGCACAGATTTAAGGATACATAAAGTGCTGAATTTTATGCTAATAATGAAGAACATACAACTCTTACAAAATGTTTGTGGACATTTACCATCTGGCATTGGGAGAGTGGTGTTATCACCAGCCAAGTAAATACCAGGAGACAAAAATATGCTGAAATAGCATCAGCATATACTTCCCACATTAGGGACTTTTTATAAATTGACACAGAAAAGGCACTTGGCAAAATATGATATCTATTCCTAAAGAAAACATTCAGCAAAATAGTAATATGAGGGAAATTCTTCAACACAATTTGGAGCATATATACAAAAGCAATAACCACCATTACTCCCACTTGGTATGAAACCAGACAAAGATAACTTTTATGACCACTTATATTAAATATTGTTCTGGTAGTCTTAGCTAGAGTTATCAGGCAGCATGGAAAATTTAAAGCATCTAAAATTTCAAAGAAGTACAACTGTTTGAAAATGATTTAGTCCTATACACAGAAAATCCCCCAAACTTGACAAGATTATTGGCACTAGCTGAAATATTCAGCAGAGTGTGAAGTTACAAGATAAATGTACAAAGATCTGTTGGAGTCCTTTATGCTAATAAACAGAGCTCTGGAGAGGAAATCATGAAAAATACCATTTATAATATCCATCTAAAGATGAAATACTTTGGAATAAATATTGCCAGAGAAACAAACAAGAACACTGTAAAATAAAGCTATAAAACACTAGTACATGAAACACAAAGAAGACTACCCAGATGGAAGAATATTTGATGTTCATGGATAAGAAGATATAGCATTGTAAAAAATATCAATACTACCCAAAGCAATTTGCAGATATAATGCAATCATGATCCAGATTCCAAAATCATTCCTTTAAGAACTAGGAAAGCTAATTACCAATTTAAATGGAATGGAAAGAGACACAAATAAGCAAAGCACTACTTAAGAAGAGGAATATCGTAGGCAGCATCTCGTTTCATGATATTAAAACTTACTACACTGTTATGGTAGTCAAAAACACCCTGGTACCCGAACCACGGTAGATACATAGACCTTGGAATGGATCAGATTTGAGAATCTAGAAGCAAATCCATCCACCAATGGTAGCTGACCATTGAAAAGTACTGAAACAAATGAAATGAGAATGGATTGTCCCTTTTAACAAATGGTGCTACCAAAAGTAGACATCTATTTGCAAAAGAATGAAACAAAAGGTCTCACATCATATACTAAAACAAGCTCAAAATGGATGAAAGACCTAAATGTAAAATCAGAATATGAAAGGATCATCAATGAAAAACTAAGGATCGACTTAGAGGTCTTAATAATTCTTGGCATAAATAGACACAAACACAATGAAAAATACATATGCAAAAAAAAAAACACCCAGAAAAGCAAACTATAAATAACTGAGCCTTCCTAAAAGTTGAATATGTCTTTTCACCACCCACAGATTTCACCAAAGAGTTTCAGTCTCAAAACCCATAGGGGGAATTCTACTGTTTCCTCTGTTGTTATTTGAGTCAATATTGACTTGATGTGAGTGAGTCAGTGAGTGAGTGAGTGCACAATCCTTCAATAGTGGTGATTGCATAGACATCTGGGCTTAACAATTGTGAGAAACAGTGAGAGAACACAGACACATATATAAGTAGGGTTGACAGACATTTGGACATTACATTTATATTTGCTGTAAATATATTCATTAGTGTGGGTGAGTTTATAGGGGAAAAGTTATAAAAAAAATTTTAGAAATAACAAAACACTTTGAGATAATATGTCCTTTGACTTAGGAACGCAGAACCAGGGCATACCAAAGTCAATATATATAGTTTTCAAAGTCAATTTTCTTCATACTATTTTGGTGATCATACTACTTTTGGGTCCTAAAAACTGTGACTCATCATCTAAGGTGCAACTACTGACCTTTCTGCCTCTGGAGGAAAGAAGAGTAATGAGAATCAAAAAGACACATTGCAAAAATTTGTCCAATGCACTAATTGAGCATAGAAATAGCAGTCTCCACAGTCCTGAGATCAGAAGAATTACATGGTACCCAACTACTACTACCAACTGGTGGAAAAGAAATCCCATTAGAAAATTGTAGATGGAATGGGAAAAAAATAATGGCGTAGCACTCAAAATGATAAAAGATATAGAACTTACTGGTTGGAAAAAGGACCCTTATCTATGTCCCTTAGTCACCTGTGGCAGTCACCTAATCTGGTGTCAATTTGAGGATTAAGAGTGTAGGGGTGGAGTCTAGCCTGTCAATCTGGAGATAGCCAATGAGATCTCTGTGTGGGCGTGGCCTTCACCTGAGAATTCTGGGAAATCTGGTACTTCCTTCTTGGAGGCAGAACCACTGTCTCTCTCAGTTCACTTCCTTGGAGACTTTCCACTGACAAGACTCGCTGCCTGGAAGATTTGTCTGACAAGGCAGGCCCCCTGAGAGACATCCCTGAGGAGAAGCCACATAGACCTACTGTTATGTAACCAGATACCTGGACCTAGAGAAGCTATGTGGAGACTCCTACTGCAACTGGGATGCTTATAACCCCACTGGATCCAAAGACTTTTTATTCCTGGCTTGTGATCTTTCTGTATTTGGCATAATTGTGTGTGCTTCGTGAGTCTGAAGAGGACATTATAGATTAGTATCAGACTTATGGGCTAATATAGCACTTATGACCTTGGACTGCACGGGGTCGGGATGTTTTATGAATGTACAATTATCCTTTATATAAAACCCTCTCTTACATACAGATGCATATTTATGATTTTTTCCTCTAGTCTACCCAGATTAACACATCACCCTTCAGATAGGAGCTGAGATCCCTCCTTGTTATGAACTGAATAATGGGAGTATTTTGATCTACTCACAAATTTCAGAGTAATTAAGAAAGAAGCAGGAATGGAAGAAACAGGAAAAATGAGATTGAGGACATTGCAATGAATGAGTTGAAACAAAATGTGTATAAATTAAAACCGATGGTCTATTCTTCATTCACAATAAAAAGTTAAAACAACAACAGCAACTCTACCTAAATTAGTAGCTTTTTAAAGATTGTGCCAACAATGACTGTTTAATCAAAACAGCTGCAGAAAGTATATTTACACATCAATATTTAAAACATGAGTTTTATTTAGATTATGAGTGTCTTAAATAGTTTTGTATATATTTTTTGTATGTGTGTAGTTTAAAACTAAGATAAAAACTGTTAGTGTTGTGGTTCCTTATTAAAATACTTAAATTATAGTTAAATTTCCCAATTTTTATTGCTATTATTTGATGCTTCAATAATATATATGTGAGCTACTTAATTATAGTAATAATTCTTTTTTATATATTCAATTCTACAGTAACTTTCACATTTTCAAATAAATAGATTAGAGAAAGGCACAGACAGTTTTGGAAAAGTTTACTTCTCTGTTCAGCACCCTGCATCTGTTTCACCTCTATCTGATCTCTGGTTCCTGGGTCTTGAGACAGCACCCTGTCACCAAGTTGATCCATGAACTTCCATTATCTTTTTGAATCAACAGCCTGATTTCACATAAAATGAGATTAATCTTCCTGATTGGATGTATCACTACAAATTTGCAGTTTGTCAACCTCCGTGTACATGTGAACCACTTCCTTGACAGTTTGTGAGTTCTGTGATACATTTCAACATCTTAAAGAATTATAGAACATTATAGAAAATTGTATACCCCAAATGGGGGGTATAAAAGCATCAATTGGCTGACTTACCAACTTTCATGTGTGTGGGAATATGTTAATATATTTTGATAGTATCTTGTGTAGATGTTTGCATAACTGCAGTTATTAAATGTAGAATATTTTTGTTTTGTTTGCTTATATAGTACTATATTTAAATGAAGCTAACCCACTTTGAATTGTATGCATTTTAGGTTTAGTCTGTTAGGCAGAAATATGATTTTACTATTGTCTTTGTTTTAAAAATTATGTATGGCTAAAGAGGTTTGCAAAAGTGTCAAATTGACAAGGAGTAGTCTTTGTCAGTTACATAATTTTGTGTTACCTTGAAGGGTAAGGGTGGAGTCCAGCCTGTTAATCAAGTCACAGCGTGGTGGTTCCTCCTTGTGGGCATGACCTCCTCATGAAAAAGGTCCTGGGAACCTCTCCCTCTCTCTTTGCTTTACTTTCCTGCTGATGAGACACTTTGAGTCATGTTGATGGCAGCAAGGACCCTGGAGATGCATCGACCACCATTGGATATACAAGACTTTGCACCCACCAGCCTGTGATCTTCCTGCATTCTGCATCATTGTGTGTGATTGCATGTGTCTGAAAAGGGAACTAGTATTGGACTTAAGGAGTAGTATAGGACCTATGTACTTGATCTGGACTGGGCTTGTGTATTTTCTTGATATCAATTACCTTACACATATATGAGCATCCCTGCCTTTGTTTCTTTTGTCAACCTGGCCTAACACAGCATCTCAAGTACAACAGAGCAAATTAGAACCTGCTCTCTGCCATCCTCACAGTTGTTCATATAATTGAGCCCACTGTGTAGCCATTGTGTCAGTCCCTCTTGTCCAGTGCCTTTCACTTTTTCATTACTCCTGGCTACATGAATTCGTTCTCCAGGAGATTTATTTGTTGTTCTGGCTGTTCATGGTACTTTTACAATTCTTCACTAGCACCATAATTCAAACACATTGATTTTTCTTGGTCTTCGGTATTCAATATATGACTTTCACATGCATAGAGCTCCTTTGACAATACCATGGCTTGGGTCAGGCATACTTTAATCTCAAAGTAACATCCCTACTTTTCAATGCTCTAAAGAGATCTTATGCAGCAGATTTACCTAATATAGTACATCCTCTTGATTGCTGCTTCCATGCTCATTGATTGTGGATCAAGCAAGGCAACATCCTTGACAACTTCAACTCTTTCTTCATTTAACATAGCTTTATGTACTGGTCCAGTTATGAACATTTTTATTGTCTTTACATTGAGTTGTGATTTATACTGAAGGCTACAATCCATGGTCTTCATTGCTAAGTGCTTCAAGTCCTCCTTATTTGAGCAAACAAGATTGTGTCATCTGCACATCACAGGTTGTTAATAAACCTTTTTTTTCAAACTTTATGCCATATTCTTATAATCCAGCTTCCCTGAATATTCAATTGAATAAGTATGGTGAAGGGATGTATCCATGATGCACACCTTTCCTGATTTTAAGTCATGCATTATTCCTGTGTTCTCTTCTCACAACTGCCTTTGATCCATGTACAACTCTGAATGAGCACAATGAAATTTGGAATTCCCACTCTTCTCAAGGCTATCTGTAGCCTGTTATGATCCACACATATTAGACTTCTAGAGGCTAATCCTCTGACGTGGTCAGTTAATCCTTTTTTTTCCAGTTTATTCTTAGCATGGATGCTCCACTGAAACCTATTCACTTTGGGTCACCTGCTGGCAATTGAAAGAGCAATGATCCAACTTCCAGCAACACAACAAACTGACAGATATGTGTTGGGGGTTAGGATTAGACATGAAGACTTGCAAAATATTTACACTTTAATTTGAAAATCTTTACAATCATCATGGAAAATTTCTGGAAAATTTTGATTATTTGCTATAAAGTACCTAAATTTTATGTAGTGCAAATAAAGAATTATCATTCAGGTATTTGTTACTAGTATCTCAACATTCTGGCTTCAAATATTGTTGACATGTGATATGATCCTAATCTACCTCTTTTGTGCTTCTAACAATATTGTTTAATCTCTAGTTTCACATCAAGATGATGTTTCCAGTCTCACAGAGGTTTTGTGAATCTTAATTAATGCTTATAAATCTATCTAAGAGTCATGGATGAAAAGAGTTATGAAAAGGGGTGGCGGTGTTGTTATTGTAAGAAGAGACTTGCCTGTTGCCTTGCACTATATTAATGTGACAACAAGGTGTATTATCCTACTATTAATTATAGGTATAACAGCCACTATCCAATATGATTAGCAAATTTAAATTGTTCATGTTAATGAAATCACTGGTAATACATTTTCCCATCGGTTGTGTCAATGTGAAAAGAAATCAAACTATTACATATTCTTTCTCTATTATGACTTACCCATGAATGAATGCACTATAATAAAAAAGGAACAAAGGAACATACTAATTTCTGTTTAAAAGCTGTGCCAATCATGGTTATAAGTCAACACAATTGACTTGTGAGTTTAGACAAAATTTAGAAATCTTTTGTGGTGAAACAAGTGAATGCAATTTACTATAGGACTAGGGTGTGCTTATGTGTGCTGTAAACAATATTATTTTCTGGCTGATACCAAAGGGTCACAATTAGCCTTGAATATTGATTTGCCCAAAGTGCACCACGTCCTGATATCAAAAGACATAAGTTAGTAAGAAAAAATATCATATGGTTCCACTTTTATAAAAAGACAAAAATGGCTATACATACAGAAATCAATATTCAAGTGTTATCAGGAACAGGAAATAAGAGGATTGTGAATCAGTCTAAGGACAGTGTACATTTGCTATGTTGTTGTTGCGAAAAACAATATTGAATGGAGTGAATTATGCACAACTGGACTGAAGTTAAATGTAACACTAGGAATACACAAGCGTACATGTGATGTTGTAGGTAAATAATATTACTGGCAAATGCTAAAAACATATACAATAGTGATAACAACTAAAATTTACATGAATAGTTACGCAGACATATATATATATATGCATATTGATGTACGTTGTCCTATGTTGGAACCACGGAGTCAGTCTTTACTCTTAACAACCCTATATACAACAGCAATTCAGTGCTGAATTCTATGCCATAATATGCAAAGTTGTCCTATCTGACGGTTGCTAATAAAGCCTGTTTGCTTCGTGTTTACACCCTGTGCTGTTAACTACAAGATCAGCAGTTCAAAAGCACCATCCATTCCATAGGAGACAGTAATACTTTCTACTTCCATAATGAGTGACAGTCACAGAAACCCACAGACAGTTAGACCTTGTCCTGTAGGGTCAGTAAGAGGCAGAATGGACTTAGTGGCATTGTGTTTTTTTTAATATGTCTTATTCTAATCATGATATTACATTTTTTTCATATATTCCAACTTCTCAGATTATTTGCTCCGTTTATAGATTGAATAAGTATGGTAAAAGGATACAAGTCTGACATACACCTCCAATTTAAAATCATACACTATTCACTTGTTTGAATGACTGTATCCTTGTTCATGTACTGATTTCATGTGAGGAAAATTAAATGTTCTGGAATTCCCATTCTGCACAATGTTTTACATATATGTTATGATCCATACTTCATAATGCATCTGCATTGTAAATAAGTAATCTCTTAAGAATTATCAAGAAAAAAAAGAATTTTTTGCTGTAAGTCAAGATCCATCTGCTAGCAACAATGATAGCCCTTGCTCTCTATATTTTTTGAATCCAGTTTTCAAGTCTGACATTTTCTGCTCCAGATGTTGCTGCAACCATTTTTAAATTATCTTCAGAAAAATTTTACTTCATGTGATATTAACTTTGTTGTCAAAATATGCTTATAGAAAGACACAAGTGTGAACTCATTGCAAAAGAGCTATGGAGACAGCATTTGATCTTTTCTTTCTTCTTTAAAAGCATTTTATTGGAGGCTCATACAACTCTTATCACAATCCATACATCCATCCATTGCATGCAAAACACATTTGTATATTTGTTGCCATCATCATTCTCTAAACTTTTGTTTTCTACTTAAATCCTGGTAGTAGTTCCTCATTTTTACCCCTCCCTCATGAAGCCTTGATAATTTATAAATTATTATTTTTGTCATCTCATTCACTGTCCAATGTCTCATTTCACTCACTTTCCTGTTGTCCGTACCTCTGGGAGGAGGTTATATAGAACCTTATCGGTTCACCTTTCTATCCTACCTTCCCTCCACCCTAACAGTATCGCCACTCTCACCACTAGTCCTGAAGGTATCATCTCTTTTGGATTTCCTATGTTTCCGGTTCCTACCTGTACCAGTGTACATCTTTTGGTCTAGCTGGATTTGTAATGTGGAATTCGGATCATGATAGCGGGTTGGGATTTGAGCAAAGGGTTATTGAGATGCAAAGTGTCCGCTTCAGTCCTGGCTCCTCTTTCTTAATAGCAGTGAAACCTCCCACCTTCCTGCTTCTGAGATGACACATTTCATACCCAAGTAGGTTTCTGGAAATTTGATTTTAACTACTGTTCACCTGACCTAGACTTCTTCTTATAGAGAAGTAAATATTTAGTAGATTTACCACAAATTTTACTCCTATGAACATCCTACCTGAGTAGCCAACACCATAAATCCATACAACTCAACTTAATCTGATCATCATTTTAATTCTGCTGTCCAGTAGGATAAACACGCCCACCTGATCTCTGATGATTAAGTGCTGCCACTTGGTTCCTCCATATGAGACCCTATCATCATATAGTAATTAGGTGTAGTAATTCAGTTCAACCTATTCCCACTGTCCAACCTGTCCAATAGCAGCTACATCAGTCTTCAGAGATGTTGGGATCCATTCCCTAATTTGTCTTCCCTGGTGACATTAGTGGGCTGCTTACCATGAGGTCAATGCTTTAAAATCACCTGTTGCTCTGCCGGAGAAAGAGAAGGTTTTCTACTTCTGCAAGAGTTAGGGTCTCAGTGAACCACAGGAGGAGTTCTACCGAGTTCTATAGGGTCCCCATGAGTCTTAATTGGCTTGACGGCAGGGAGTTTGGTTGTGGTAGACGGTGTGTCCCTGAGCATCCCGTACATGAGTTTATGGCTTCATCCTGTAGATCCAATAGCATACCAATTTCCCCAGGCTTTGGATGCCATTCTTTTATAACAGTACCAGAGTATGCCTGTACTTATCCTGGTTTATCATTGGCCACTGAGTACTCCATGATTTAGAAAATCAACAAAATAAATCGAATAGATTCTCTTTTAATCTCTCAGATTATAACACTGAACAAAGAATTTGTGTTCAGTGAGTCCATATCAACAAACTCCGGCTAACTCAAATTTATGTTCCTTGTACCATTATCCCACATCCTAATAAATTTATATATCCTTCAGATTTCTATTTGTACATATTAGAAAACTCTAAACTAATTCTTTAGAATTAGTATTCATTTCTTCCTATATCATCATTTATACTTCAACCTTTGGGGTTTTCTGGGACTTATGTCTAGTTAGAGGTCTAGAAGGAATAATGGTCCATGAGGGAGTTTCTTGGGAGTATACTGCAGTAAAGGCATCTCCCTCAGACGATGCTTCAGACACAGCCCCAGGTGCCAAATTAACAATTACAGTTAGACTAATCTCCAACATGAATGAAGGAAACAATGTTTTTACTGATGATGGATAACTAGACAAATGTGGAATAATTTCTTTGGATGGGAGTGATGGTTCTGTTGATGGAAGTAATTCAATTGAATTTAGTAGTTCAATATTCCTATTTTCCTAATCATCTCTCTATATGCCCCTACCTCCACCACGTGTCTCTCAGTTTATCATACTGTGGTGATTGTAATGCTGGAAGATTAAATTTGTCAAAATAATAGATTTATGTCTTCAAGAATTTTATCTTGTTAGATCTTCAACCAGTGTTCATGGAAACAGCAGTCAAGAGTTTCAAATGACGCATTCCACTGGGCAAATTTGCTGGACCAGACTTCTTTAAAGTGTTGAAAATCAAAGAGGTTACTTTGACGACTAAGGTGTGCATGACTCAAGCTCTCGTATTTTCCATTGCCTCACACACATGCAAAAATTGGCCATTGGATAAGGAAGGTTAAAGAATTGATGCGCTTGAATTATTGTTAGTGAAGTATATTGAAAGTTCACTTGGCTGCCAAACATGAACCAACAGGTCTGTCTTGGAAGAAGTACAAACAGAGTGTTCCTTAGAGGCAGGGTCGATGAGACTTCATTGCACATACTTCAGTGGTTGGCACCCTATGACCCGTAGGTCACCTAGTGACCCCCTGGCAAAATTGTGTGACCCACAAATTTAAGTGGGTGCTTTCAATTTATGGCGATGGCTGGCGGTAGATGGCAGTCGTTGCACTTTGGTGCTTTCGATTTGGTCAAACAGTACTCAGAAGCCGGCTGTCTTCTCTGAGAGGAGCCAAACAAGTGGAAAGCAATATGCCCAATGTGACTTGAATAATGTAGATCTCATTGGACTTGTCTGTGAATGAAAGTACTGGCATAAATGATGTCGCCAGGCTTGCAATGGTTTCTTGAGAGCAAAGAGGCAGCACTTATAAATAAAGAGGAAATATCCTTTGTGTGTTAGAAGGGCAGCAATGTTAGAGTCATGGAAAGGGTGTAACCAAGGTGGAAGTAATGAGAATGTGTGGGAAATGTAAACATTGTCACTGAACAATCTGTATAGAAATTGCTAAATGGGAACCTCATTTTCTGTATGAACTTCGATAAAAGACACGATACGTTATTTGAAGAGGGGGTATAAGAAACTTGTGTTTGAGAAAATTTGAAATTCAATTGTAGGGAAAGTAGCGGGTAAGTGGGTAAATGACTATCAACTCGAGTTTCTGCCATATTTCTTGTTGGGTGCATGGGGTGTGGAACTATTTAGCCTGAGTAATATTATTTCATTTTGAGTAACTTGACAATTTCACATTCCAACAAAGTTCCATAAAATCAATATCTAACTCACAAACATTGTTCTTTCCACTTCTCTGTGCTACCTTCACATAATGCAGTACTTACAAATCTAGACTTCAAGTTAGCTAGTTTGGTTTATTTTACCTATAATTGTAGCACACTACTTTTAAGATCTTATTTCAGAGATTTCTACAGTAAACTAATGCATTAAAGTTGAAACCACTTTAGAAATCAATTAATAAAGTATTACCAAAACACTGAAAGCACAGAAAATTTTAATATTAAACAGCCTATCTATTTATTTGTGAGAGTACTTTGCTACAAGACAAGAAGTTATTTTAATCCTTATAACATGCCAATATTGCTTTTTTTCAATTTGAAGATGAAATTGATTCAGCACCCTGTGTCTCATATTCCACTAATTCTCCTCATAAATTATAGAAATCCCTTTGGTCGTTGTCTTTTTCCACTGAACTTCCAAGAGTCTTAGGCCATAAGCACATTCTCTTTAGCATTGTAATTTTTTTTAGGGGGGGGCATCACTGCTCTTCCGATGGTGGGAGTAGGAGGCCCAGCCCCTCTGCTGGAATTGGACCTCCAACCCAGTGGGCCGCAGTCCCACGCACAACCACCACACCACCGGGGCTCAGCCCCTAGCATTGTATTTTTTATATTACCACAAAAAAATACAGGTTACCTTAGGGGAAAATAGCTCATTCTTATTACAATGCTATCAAGCCCAATTGATAAATGTGTGCTGAGACACATATATTTGCATAATTTTTCTCTATTCAAATTTGGTTTTATATCCTGGGGAGTATTAATTCTATTAGTAGGTTTTTTGTTTGTTTGTTTTTTAGGCATCACTGCCCCTCAGGTGGTGGGAGTAGGAGGCCCAGCCTTTGCTCCTGGGAGCCGGAATTGAACTTCCATCCCAGTGGGCCGCAGTCCCGCGCACAACCACTACGCCACCGGGGCTCAGCCTGGTGTTTGTTTTTTTAAACAAGGCTTAAACTCATTATTCTATAGAAATGAAATAATTACAAACTCGAGAAGCCATTCTCTGGATGACCATATCTTAATTGATGACATTGTTAAGATGAGGGGGAAAATAGATTAATCTTTGGAATAAATTATATATAAATTAGAAAATTTAAATCTTGGGGCAATTGAATTTTGTATCATCCTATTTTCTTTACAGTTTGAATAATGATGTATTTTTAGCATACTTTCTTTCACTTTTAGTTTTACTAAGGAGATTTGAGTACACAGAAAACAGTTGAAAGTAATAATGGATGCATTTTTAGTTCATTGTCCTTCCTGCTCTCGGCATGTTGTCTCAATATTTAATCCTTTGCCGTAAATGTGAATAAGAAGACAATTGAAGAGCTGATTAGGATTTGTGTCTGTAAAGCAGTAAAAATCAATATGATTTTCACCACTATTCAATAAAATTCAACGCTTCTGCATCCTATGTCAATGCTAAACCTAAAACTCACGGTCTAATTACCATAAAATGTTTTACATAGGTAATCCCAAGATAAGACCTAGAGAGAGCTAGTGTGATTTCACCTGTTAAGTGAATGTCTAATAGAATATGTTTCACTAGCGATTATTTGAAGGGTGGTTATGTAGCTCAATTTTCATTATATTTTCACCAAAATTTTAGTTGCCAAGGTTGTTGGAGGTCAATTGAGCCTCTACTCAATGCATGAATACCTTTTATACAATCCCTGCTGGTTCATATCTTTCCTTTCCTTTACTCTTTATGGTCTATGCTATGAGATGGATTTTTCAAACTTAAGGAGCAGTTCTAAATATTAGGATAGCCATAGGATCCCTAGTGGTGCAATAGTTAAGCACTGTGCTACAGCTAACCAAAAAATCAACAGTTCAAGTAGACCCAAAGGTACCATTGGAGATAATCCTCTCTACCTGCTTCTGTGAACCCCTGGGGCTGCTTTGCACTCTTACAGGTCATCACTATCAGAGTCAACTTGATGGCACCTAAAGACTACAACAAATGGCAAGTCCGCCTTTGTCTTACTTCCCTCGATAAGCTTCCAGAGTATACTACAGTATAGTATAGTATAGTATAGTATAGTATATATAGTATAGTATAGTATGCTGGACTTATTTCATGAAGCACATAAAATGTCTAAAATATTTCTATACATGATAATTATTCATGATAATTTGGGTGAAGAAAGACAAACAGGTGTGTCACTACTTGAATGACAATGATGAGAACTAGTTTTGGAACATATAAAGACAATGAATTATACATGATTTTCTTATAATGCAATGTTAGGAGAAAAGAATGTTCAATTAGGACCTAGATTAAATACACTTCCAGAGAAAATATTTCTGACCTATTTAGGACAAGGGAGATAGAGGAGAAAGTGCTGCATCTGAGATAATGTATTCTAATGTATAAAATAAGAACATTCAATTGGGAATATTAATTATGGTCATTGGTCATTAGATAAGGATTTGCCATAAACTGATGAAATTCTTCCAGAGACAGAACCAAATGAAGTAGAATAAACTAAGCCAATACGTTATCTAGTAGTTTGGAGTTTTTCTTACTCATTCAGTTGTCGATACATAATTTATTACTCATTTCTACTTTGCTGGTAAGGTGTTCTGGCTGTGCAATGGTTAAGTGCTCTCTTGCTAATCAAAAACATAAGTTCAAACCCTTCAGCTACTCCAAAGGAGAAAAGACTCGGTGATCTGTTCCTGTTAATATTTCAGTCTAGGAAATCTTAGTAAGAAGTTTTTTTTTTCTTCCATTGTATAGTGTGGCTATGAGATTGAATTGAATCAACAGTTAACATGACAACACTCACATTTTACTAATAGAAGACTACCTAGCTAAAAAGCTACATTTAAATTTTTTTCTAAAGTATGGGCGGTGAAAGATATGTGAGTGCAAAATAGGATTCTGATTTTCTTAGAAGAGGTTCCTTAAAACATTCTGACCTTATCTTAATATTTCTCTTTCCTCCTCCCTCATCTTCTCTCTTCCTGTCTCAAACTACATGGCACTATTTCAGCAGCCACATAGAACCATGAGATGGTGTAGTGCGTGCTAAAATTTGAGGGGCAGAAAGGTTCAGCTTTGATCCCTAATGACTGAGCAATTGCCCAACTATTTCTGGACTTTCTATTTCTCATTTTTGCCTGTTAAAAGTAGAAATCTCCATCTTGTTAAACCATCATCACTTATGGTTGGAGGTCTTTTAAACTTCTAAACTTCAAATGACTGGCATGAGGAAAAGTACAGAGGAATTAAATCTTGCTTCCATTTCTGAATTTTAAAATAACCCCAACTACAAACTATTGAATCCCATTCTTTAATCACATGCCATTACTTCAAGTCTCTGTTAAACTTTTCTTAGGTAATGTGATGTAGTAAATACATCCATATAACAGTGGCCATTGGCTCCTAGAACCAGATATATCACACTATCTAGAGATGCTCTATATTGCTGAGTTGAAGTGAACTGATGAAAGGTGAAAGAGACACAAGTCTTGGGAGGATAAAAACCAATTTCTATCAAGGCAATTCTTACTCAAACAACCTCTCAAACAGAGTAAAGTAAAACTCTTTCATGGAAGTGGACTACCCTATCTTTCTTATAGCTTGACTTATTATAATCCACTGATTTTTTTGGTTTGCAGCTAAGCTCTTAACTACTATGCCATTTGAAGAGTTTAATTCTCTTTGTTGTTTAATGGATAGCTCTACAAAAATTTCATAATCCCTTTAGGCTTCATGTTCATATTTTAAATGGAGGGCATAAAAATAACAGCTTCTACCTTGTGAATATTCATTGATCTAATCTTTGTAAATCATTAGTCTAGTGTCTCATACTCCATACAGCATAGACATTATTATTGTTGTTTTATGTTAAAGTCAGAGGACTCCTTTTTCCTTACTGATTTAACTAAATTATTCCACAACTCACTTGTTTCAGGTATTCATGATACTCAGCATTGCTTTTGTCCTAATCGCTTTCTCTACCTGTGTCTAACTTAGGGACCTTGGTGACCCTGCTATTGAATACATATGTAATACAGAGGATGTCTTCTCCTTATGTTAATGGCAGCAGATGTACAAATGTACTTGACACAATGGATGGATGCATGGATTGTGACAAGAGTTGTATGAGCCCCCAATTAAATAAGAAATAAAAAAGTATCACAACCTTTGAATCCTAAAGAGAGTTACTATGTAGAATGGTTGTGAATCAGAATCTATATGGAAGGCAGCTATGCTCACCACTATACCACCAACGCAAATCAGAATCTATTTGACGGTAGTAACTTTGGTCTTTGTTTTCAGATAAGTCAGAGTGGATACAATGATAGTTGGGTTTTGGGTTTTGTTTTTAATTTACAGGGGCCATAGGGGAATAAGCAATGCTTAAGAGTTATGGGAATTTTCTTACGAATTACCAGGATCAAGGAGGAAAATTTACAATTAGAAAACTTAGAAAAACTATAAAGTTGCATTTTCATTCATTGTTAAAATTAAGTATACATTTTAAAATTCTGTAAGTAAATGTCTTTATTATACAAATATAAAACTATATATTGTAAAGTATAAAATCGCAAGGTACTAGAATTTCTGCTGAATATCTTGTTTAGAGATTAATAAAATTTCAAATCAAGACCAGATGTCCACTTCAGTCTTTCCTGTTATTACTTCACATCACCAAAAAACAGTTTTCATAGTGACTTGAAGTCATGGAATGTGCTAAATGAACATAGTTAACTGTTCTTTTAAATAAACATTTATATTCTAAAAGTTCTTGAAGTATCTAGCAGCAGTGGCTCATATCTTTGTCATTTGTCACTGATTGGAATGTGTGGTTAGACAATATGCAAGAAACATTTACTTTAGTTTGGACCTACCTGTAAAAGTGGCTAAACAGCAACTCTGCGTAGTTTTTGAGGTTGCGCACCTCCAGGGAGAAGACTTCCTTGGTTTTGAACACTCATCCAGCCGCAGTGCCAGCAGGTTCCCCTAAGTTAGCCACTACCAAAGAGAGTGGTCAGGACAAGAGCCATGCTGAGCATCGTGAATGACAGAAGCAATATTGTTAGGAGAAAACTAGGGGATTACTTAATCTTGGTTAGGAGAAACTGCGATCAAATGGAAAAATTATCCTCTGGTCAGTCCAATCATATTTTAAAATGTTTAGTAAAATATTTATTTTCATTTATTTGAGCAATGTATCCTTCTTGCTGTCATGTTGATTCTGACTCACAACAACCAAGTTAGGTAGAGAAGAACTGATCTATATGGTTTCCAAAGGTACAGTTTCATTAAAATATCACTTCGAATAGTTTGTTTATGTTATGATAAATGATGACCACTGTTTTATTTTTATGAGCACTTCAAGTTTAGAAACGGAGAAAGAAAGACTCTTATTATCGTGTTACTTCTAAAACAGACACAATTTGATAGCTAGTTGGTCAAAGCAACACACTGGAAAACATCCAAAGGTTAAATTCTAAGCAAAGTTTTTGATAAATGAATCTACTTCAAACATCATCAAGAACTTTCTTTTTTGTCTGAAGTTATTAGTTGACACCAAAAGAAATAACTCTTTTGATAACTGAAAATAGCAATCTTCTAAAAGTTCATAAATTTATAATGACCTAGGTCAGTCATAAATCTATACTAGCTAAGTTCTAAGTAAATGATCCTACTGACCTTGTGAATATTGAAAGAAAACTCATGATTTTCTTCATAAAATACATGAAGAGTGACTTTTGACTATGTTTGACCACAAAAGTAAAAGTTATTACATGTAAATAAATACTTTATTTTACTTTTTCCTATATAGGAGTTGTTATGATGAAGATCAAATGAAATTACACATGTAAGAACACATTGAAACTATTATGTGAATATGTAAATTCATTACTGTTTAAAGAAGTGTCATTATTGTTAACTAGAAGAAGTCATAAAAGTTCTTGTTTAATACCTATGCTTATCCAAGGTACTACTGACATTTGACAACATAATTTATTTTACAATAAAGAGTTCTGTGATATAGAGACAAGACTGGTAGTTCAAACTCACCAGCTGTTCCATGGGACAAAGGTGAGACTCTCTGCTCCCTAAAGATTTACTCTCATCAAACTTTTGGGACATTTCTGATTTTGCCATGAGGTGGAGTCAACATGATGACAATGGGGTTAATATATAGGCCATGGATATTATGATATAATATTCTGTGCAGGAAGTAATTTTTCACATGACAAAAGCACTCCTCTAGTCACAGATTTCACCTCTAAGACAGATGCCTTTGATTAAAAATGAACATTGCATTGCATCTGCATCCTTAATCCTTAACATATAAATATATGTTAATAGGCCTATATTCCTACTGTGATATATTAATCTATATAATATAATACTTAATATACTTACATATGCACATGCCTATATTTATACCTCTATACATCTCTTTTGCATCCTATTTCTAGTAACCTGGCATTCTGTGATGCCCACCTTGCTGACATGATCGCTGAAAACAAAATGGGTGCATAAACAAATTTGAAGAAGAAAGCTGCTGGTTCCTGGCAATTAAAAGATATAGCATCTGGGGTCTTCAAGGCTGGAAGTTAACAATCAACCATCTAGCAGGGAATCAACAAAGCCCACCAGTCTATGTGATCATGGAGTATCAACAGACAGGATCAGGAAACAGGCATTAGAAGATCCCCAAACAAACAATCATACTGAAGCAAACGGGGTGGGGTGGAGTTGAAATCCAAAGTCCATTAGACATCCCCCATAGAAAGGTCACAAGAAAGGGATGATGCAGCCAGAGTGCAGTATAGCGCTGATAAAGACACAGTATTTCTCTAGTTCTTTAATGCTTCCTATCCTGCCCCATCATGACCCCATTCTACCCAACAAACTCAGATACAATGGAGCATGCATACTGGCACATATAAGAGCTCATGACACATGAAATCCAGGACTGATAAATCTCTCAGGAATAGTAATGCAAGTAGTAATATCATGAGGGTGGGGAAAAGGGAAGGTGGGGGGAACCAATCATAAGGACCAATCCAACCCCCCACCCCCACCCCTGAGGAGGATGAACAACAGAAACATGGATGGAGATAACATGCAGTGTAAGATATAAAAACAATTATAATTAATAATTTATTCAGGGTTCATAAGGGTGGGAGGGTGGGGGAGGGAGGGGGAAAAGGAGCTGATACCAAGGGCTCAAGTAGAAAGAAAATTTTGAAAATTATGATGACAACATATGTACAGATGTGCTTGATATAAGTGACGAATAGATTGTTATAAGAGCTGTAAGAGACCTCAATAAAATGATTTACTAAAAAGTAAATAGAGTAATAGATGTGCCAAAATAAAGGATAGGTTTAAAAAATACTAACATTGCAAATCAACTTCACTTTGTAATATTTCTTTAGTATATTTGTGTCTTGTGAGAATGAAATACAAACTATGGACATACAGGGCACAGTACATGAGATTACTTCAAATCTACAATAGAACTGTCTATGCAAATAAACTGAAAGTTCTTTATTTCCTGAGCAGGCAGGACAAGATTTCTACTGCTACCCATCATGTTTGCTTTTAAAAAATCACTAAACATATTGCTGTTGAGCTGATTCCAATCTACAGCAACCCTATTGGATGAAACAAACTGTCCCATGGCCATAAAACTTTATGGAGTCTGACTGCCACCTTTTCTCCCATGGAGTGGCTGGTGAGTTTGATTGCCAACCTTTGGGTGAGAAGCCAAGGGCTTAACCACTCCATTGTCTTGATATGAGGGAGCTTTTTAAAAGTTTGTGGAAGAATTCTAAAGGTACTAGTTGGATTCAGAAGAGCATTAGCACAAAGTATATTTCTGATGGATCTTGGCTGAAAGCAGAGCATACCTGAAAGGTATTACTTGTGTTTTACTGATTATGGAAAAGCATTCAACTTTGTGTATCATAGCAAACTCTAGATAAGTTTGAGAAGGTTGGGGATTCCAGAATACTTTACTGTGCTCATAGGAAACCTTTACATGGATCCAGAAGCAATTATATGACCAGAACAAGGAATATGCATGGCTTGAAACCAGAAAGTGGGCATCAAAATTGAATGCTCTCACTTTGCATATTCTATCTACATGATGACCCAATAATCGGAGATATAAGATGACTGTGACCTGAGGATTGGTGGAAATTTTAATAACCTGAGATATGCAGATAAAACCCGTGCTTGCTGAAGGTGAGCAAGACTTGAAATATTTTCTGATGAAGAGCAAGGACTTAGCTTAAAAATGAACTGAGAGTACTTTGGATATGTTACCTGGAGAAGGACATCCTGCTTGGTAAAGTGGAGGAGAAACAAAAAAGAGGATGTGCTCAATCAAATGGATTGACAGAGTCGCTGCTCAAACATTAGAACAATTGAGAGGCAAGCACATTGCTGGGCAGTGTTTTGTTCAATTGTACATGTATCCGTCATGAGAGGATACTGACTTAATGGCATCCAACAGGAACAACAACCACCCAAGTTTATATGTCATATTTTCCACAGCCTCAAACAAATAGAGACCAGGGCTATAAAGATACTGACAATACAAGGCAATAATAGTGACAGCTAAAAAACGTTTATGATGTCCATCATGACAACCTTATCAGGAAGTCATTGTAATGGAACCCAACATAACAATGATCTGTAGCTCACTCTTTTTTAGGCAGTCATAGACTTCCTGAAGACACTGCTCCAAAATGTGTCTTCTAAACTACAAAGTATTCATTCTTAAAATGAGAGTTCTACCACTGTCAGTAACACTTCCATAATTTTCCATTGCTTTGAAAATGAATCATCCCTGGGATGAATCCTACCGCATCCTGACGGAGTATGTATTTTATATAGTTTTGTAATCTAATGGCCAAAATCTTGTTGAAGATTTTTGTATCTATATTAATTAGAGATATCAGTTTATAGTTCTCTATTCCCAGGGGATCCCTTCCCTGTTTGGGTATCAAAGTTATACCAACTTCATAAAGTGAGTTTGGGAGTTTTCCATTCTTTTCTCTGCTCTGAAAAACTTTGGGGAGGGTCAGTGCCAGCTCCTCCCCGAAAGCTTTGTAGAGTTCTCCAGTGAAGCCATCTGATCTGAGAGTTTTTTGGGTTGGTAGCTACTTGATAACCTATCAATTTCTTCTCTTGTTATGGGTTTGTTTAGGTTCTTGACCTCTATCTAGGATAGTCTAGGGAGGGATTGCTCTTCCAGGTATTTGTCCACGTCTTCCACATCATTGAACTTAGTAGAGTACAGACTTTTATAGAACTTTGTCCTTATCCTTTTAATCTCATTAGGGTCTGTTGTGATTACCCCGGTTTCATTCCTCAGCCTGTCTATTGTTGCTTGCTCTTTCCTTTCTTTGGTTAG
>PVJH01016397.1:0-50673 GCA_004026705.1 Nesogale talazaci
CATGTGTGTATATGTACTTAGTCTCATGCCCAGGTCCTGAGGAGTGGAGGAAAGTGGCTTCTGAGAAAGGAGGACTTGTTTCCTCTCTGCTGCCCATGTCCACTTGCCTCCCATGGCCATCAGTGCAAGCCAATGTCCACCAATCTTTCTCCCTGTTCCTATTTATTACTGTCACTGGGTTCAAGGCAAGCCTCAGTGCTTAACAGATTGAGCCTCCCAGGGACTCCTCCTCCTAGATGGATACACACACACACACACACACACACACACTGTATATATGTTGGTTTTCTGATGGCATCATTAATGTCAGGTTATTGTAGAACATCAGAAAAGAGAAAACAAATCCTTGCAACCCAGAGACAACCAACCACAGGCCTTTTCTCTTTCAGCACTCTCTCAGGATAGTAGAAATTTCTTACTCTCACACCAGTGACATCGTTTTTTTTATGAAGTCTGCCTCCTGCTTATCTCACTGATTGTTATAGAAGGAATATTTTTCTGTGTCATTAAAGATCCTGCAGAAACATAATTTTAATGACTGCATAATGTTGCATTTTATGGATGTGTCATTAACTTCTTAATTATTCCCCTCCTTTTGGTCATTGGTGTCTGCAGTTTGAAGTTTGGTGGTGGTACTGGTTTTCATCTGGTTGGGTTTGGGAGATGTTAGAAGTAATACTGAGTTAAAGATCCTCAAGGCCAACTTTGTCCACCTCTCTTTGTCCACCCTTAGGATGTATGACTAGTTTCACAATTTATAGGCGTAAAACGACTGACTGCCCAGTTTCTGATGTACATTGCTCCATTGCTTCTCAGGGAAATTTTTTTTTACCAATTTATTCAGCTATCTCAGACAAATTTTGAATAGCATGAAACCCATTGTAATAAATTAACAGCCACATCCCTCTCTGTAACGAAAATATCCACGGGACATGAAGAGACACCGATTTTGCAATCATGGGACTAATGGCAATTGAATATGAAGGCTCTTGCTTTCAGCAAACCAGAAACCTCATAGAAGGATTCAAGACAAGGTATTGTAGATGTCAAGTTAAATTGAGACGGGGCTATTATTTATTATTAAGTCCCTGTGATACAAATGAGTTGTACTCAGCTACTACCCAAAAGGTCTGCGGATCCAATCGACCTACTGATGCCATGGAAGAAAAGTTTTTGATTAACTTTCTAACATTATAGTCATTGAAAACTTTATGACCTGGAATTCTACTCTGACACACATGTGGTTGGTGTTCATTGCAGTCAACTCCAAGCCAACAGGTTTTTCCATCTGCCATTGAAAAGCACCGGAAGTTACCACTGGTCACCCCAACCCACTTGTCTCTGATGCAGCTCTCCCCACCCCTCTCCCCCCTCTAGCCTGCATACTTAAATAAGCAGATGCCAACACAGAGGTTTTCATCCTTAAAATCCCCATGATAATATCATGGGCTATTTTAATACATCAAGCTCTTAGGGAAAGTAGCGGAATATGAAAAATGGTGGAAAGATTTAATTCTGAGCTCTTCCACTTAATAGCTGTGTGACCTTAGGCAAATTACTGAATCTGTCTGAGAGTTCATATTTGCTCATCAATGCATTGAGGTTTATAACAGTCCTTTTAGAATAACCATTCTAAAAGGAGTACCTGAAGGTAATACAGGAAGAGCACCCGAGTCAATACAATTCCAAGTCAAGAACTAGGAATGGTTTCACGGCCCAATATAGCCACTGTATGAAGTTTTCATTTTTATTATGTCCAAGTTGCCATGAATTCATTTCAACATTGGAACTAACAGATAACAAAACTATTTTAAATCAGTTGTTTGAGTTTTAGGAGTTGAAAAATAAATATTTTTTAATCAACTAGTTTCCAAGAATCTCCCGGTTATGCGTTGAAACATTTGTGTATTTTGTTTTATGACGACAACTACACTTATTAATAAGGAATCCTGGAGGTATAATGGGATGCTGACTGCAAGAGAAGAAAGATGAGACTTTCTGGCCTCATAAAGATTTACGGCTGAGTCACTATGCGTTGGCATGGAGTCAACGGCGATGAGTTTAGTTTTTGCTTTTCTAAAGACCTAGTAGGAGGGAAACCATGTTGATCCAGTGACTATGCACGTGGTTGCTAACTGAAAAGTCAGTGGTGCCAACCCACTAGCCTTCTTCTGTGGGAGAAAGGCGTGGCTCCCCGAAGGTGGAAAGCCTTGGAATCCCTATAAGACAGTTCTACTTTGTCCTGTAGGATCACCATGAGTTAGATTTCACTCAGACAGCAACAGGTTTTGATATTTGGTTGTTGAAGGATGTTTTTGTTTTTGTTTTTGTTTGGTATACTTAGTCTCAAAAAAACCAAACTCCCTACCATTCAGTGGAGTCTAACTCTCATTGACCTTTAGGTCAGAGTAGAACTGTCCCTGTAGATTTCTGAGACTGTAACTCTTTTGGGGAGTGGTTTTGGACTGCTGACCTTGCACAACCACTGCTCCACCAGGGATTATGGTATACTTCGTAAGCAACTGCATTTCTTAAAAATATATGAAAGTAATACCCTCTACTGGTGACACAGATTTTTATTTTTCTCTTCCAATGATTTTATTGGGGGCTCTTACAGCTCTTATAATATTCGATACATCATTTGTATCAAGCATATTTGTACACAGGTTGCCATCTTCATTTCCAAATATTTTCTACTGCAGCCTTTGGTATAAGATCCTCTCCCCCCCCTCCTTTTTTTAAATAAATCATTTTATGGGGTGCTCATACAACTCCCCTCACGATCCACACATACATCAATTGTATGCAGGCCACATTTGCATACTTGTTGCTATCATTACTCTCAAAACATCCTCCCTCCACTTAGATCCCCAGTACCAGCTCCCCATATTACCCTTCCCTTCCCCCTCCGCCATGAGTCATTAATAATTTAAAAATTGTTACTTTTTCATATCGTCCAATGTTCAATGTGTCCCTGCACTCACTTCCCTGTTGTCCATCCCCCAGAGAGGAGGTTCTATGTAGATCCCTGAAATTGCTTCCCCCTTTCTAGTCCATCATCCTTCCACCCTCCCAGTATCACCACTGCCTCCACTAGTCCCGAGGGATCATCTACCCTAAATTCCCCATGTTTCTGACCCCAGAGACACAGACTTTTTAGCAGTGCTCCCCCATCTGATGCTTTGCCCCTACATTATCAACTCAGGAAAGGTTTAGTCTAGTCCTTTATAAAGAAGAGTAAATTAAAAAAAAGTATTGCACACAATTGTAGACACTTTTATTCAACAAACATATAAAAACTTGAAGCTGTTCTTTTTCAATATTTGCTCCATATACATCCATTGCTGTCTAAAGGAAGTATTTCCATCTCTCTAATCTTTCCCCCGCAAAATGTGGCACTCTTTGGATCTCCACCATGCCAAAGGGCCATTTTTGCTTCATGGAGGGATTCAATTGTGTTCCTCTTCAATAATCTTTGAGTGTGGGGAAGGAAAGAAGTCTGAGAGGGAACAATTGGGCTGTAGAACAGATGAGAGACGGTTTCCCAGCAAAATTCTTGAAGGATAGCTCCTGCAACCTTCACAGAAAGAACAGGTACATTGTCATGATAGAAAAAAAAATCTTGGTACAAAGTTTCTGGTTCTTTTCTCACCAGTGCAGCTTTCAATTTCCTTAAAACATCTTCATAATCGGAGTGAAAAAAAATCTTCATAATAAACCCCATAATAATTTTGTGTCTGTGGAGAAAATCTATCAAGATTACTGGAATCTCCCACGTGGGTCTCCATACCCTTCCTTCTGCACTGACCTCTCTGCCTTCAATTCTGTCCTTGAGGTCTTCCTGACCTTCTTTAAAATGCTTGTGCCATCTCAAAATTGTTATTTTACCTGGGACAGCATCCTCATAAATTGGTGGGAAAACGTCAGTGGTTTGGGAAAATGTCCACTTCAGTTTTGTTAAGAATTCTGTATTAGCCGTGACCCAATGGCATGTTTTTCAATGCCACAAGGAAGTACATTAAGATTTTTCTTTTTTGCTTTGCTTTGTTTTGTTTTGGAAGGCATCCTGATGGGACTAAGACTATTTTATTGTGGAAAGAACATGCCTGCAGTCATCCACTGATTGGCAAGGCATGTTAAAGCATGGTTTGTTTGAGTAAATTGTGCATTTGTAAACTTTGGACACCACCCCCCTCAAACAGTAGACTCCTGATGATACATGTTTTGAAATATAACCGTGGCTTCTCACTTAATGTGGATGCTTTTCCATAAGTTCCATAAAGTCACTACATAAAGAAAATGCAGGAAGAATCAGGAATGGCCTGACCAGCAAAAATTGGCCTTGGACTTAAAGGTCTATACATCCCCTCCCCTCCACCCCTGGACCATTGTGGATAATTAAAAGCCATACTTTTCCAAAGGGATTTCATCAAATATTTGGAAATCTGTATCAAAATAAACCTAGTCAACTGAATAAAATACAACTATACTAAACAGAATAAGTCCTCCAAAGAAGGCACCTCATTAAAAAGATGTACTGTACGTCCTGGACTTCACCAGGACTTCATCCTGGTGGTTTCCACTCGTCGGCCGCTGGGGAAAGACAACTGTTCCTAATTTCTTCATTTCAACTCCCCTGCTGAGGTCTCAGGGTAGGATCTCCCATTGTTCTCTTGGTACTTCTTTTGGGGAGAAAGCAGTGTGAGTTATTCAGACACCAATCAGATTTATCATCCTTCTTTTCTGATGACATCCATCTGTTTATCTAAGAAGCCATTAAAAACTTATTGAGTTACAGTGCTGTGGAGAAAATTGGGTTATCATCTATGGTTAAATCCAATTCTTGCATCTGCCATCTTTTCAGCTTATGGGGACTATTCCGAAATTATCCCTGACTTGCAGACCTGCACTATAAGAATGCATTTGCTTCATAGCCTTTTTCTATATATATATATATATATATATATATATATGTATATATATATGTGTGTGTGTGTGTGTGTGTGTGTGTGTATATATTCTAAGAATTTCTAATGCATGAGCAATTTGTGGTTTAGGAAAATGTTGACAGAAAGATGGCAGTACTTTCTCTTGTTAAAAGCTCAAAAGCCTACTCGGGATTGTGCCAGCTTATAAAAGGAGGCGCCATTCACTTCTGAGGCTTGTATTTAGGGAAGCCAATTCAACGAAAAAGTGGACTCCAGGTCTCAAGGGGAGAACTGTGTTAATCAGGAAATAAGAGATAAATTAATATCTAGCCAAAATTCAAAGAGACAAAATAGAAAAGAAAAGTGAGAACTCCCCACAAGCAGTGTTAAATAAATCCCAGCAGGTAAGGGATAAGAACAAAGGGTCTAATCTTTTTTGGAAATGGCCAGGGTCGGAGCTCATCAGGCAAGGCAAGCAGCTTCAGCCATGTGAAAAGTCATGCTGATTGTGCTGGCTGGAGAGGCTGTGGCCTGGGTGGAGAAACGGAATGGAAATAAAGTGAATATTTGCCATTTCCTGGAGATGGCGTGATAGCCTGACGGCTGGAGCCCCAGAGAACGAGCGACCGTAAATCAGACAGCTGCTCCACTTTGCCAATTTCTCCCGCATTTGTCAGAGAAATAATGAGGAGCCCAGGAGTACAACAGTTCCTTGATTTGTTTATGCAAATCAGGCCTGAATTCTGGGAAGACTAGATTTTTCTGGGAATCTGGGAGGGTTACAGCATCACTGCTCTTTCTTAAAATGTAGCCAGGCATGCTTCTTCTCGGCCATTTACGAAACTCCTCCCAATCATATTTCAGCAATGCCCTTTCTTAGTATTCCTCCTTGTGATATATGTGCCCAGAAATGGAAGACAAGAGCCGCACAACAGCTGCACTGCACAGCCACTTCCAGAAAGACATCTTTTAGCCTGGTGACTTGTTTGCCTGCTGGAAGCCCCCCTACAGTCCCTGTCATGATGTCAACAGAGCTCTTGTTTCTGCTTCTGTCACTGGTGAGGTGGCCATGGCAGCAACGAGGACCCAGCCCACCAAAGAAGCTAGTAATCCCCTGGGAGTATTCCATATCCTGCTCAGAGGCACATCCACAAGGTGAATTTGAGTAGTACAGGGTCATACTCAAGACCTTACTCTGAATGAGAAGTCAGACCCTTTGTGACACTAAGTAGTCTTTCTCTTCTTACCACTGCAGTTTCCCCCCCCCCCACCCAAGATCCATCCCTTTGTTTTGGGGTACCCATGAGCCCCATCTCTATTATAATTTAAAGAGAACATTTAGTAAGTCTTAAAAGAGACACCCAAACACACACAACATCCAGAAGAGTGAGACCAGCAACACAAGGTTGACGTGGCAGCCAGGGGTTTATTGAGCTGCACTTTGAACAGGGCATGGGAGGAGAAAGGAACCTGTCATGGAAGCACGATTGGTGGCAGATCACTACAGCACAATCACAAGTGGGACTACAGAAGCAGGAATAGGACCATCCTTGGGACACTGACATCTCAGGTAGAATGGCTTACAAGATTGGCCTGGGACCTTCCCACCCAGGCAGTCAAGGCCAAACTGACAGGGCATGATTCATGACAATGCAGACCCCCGTCTATGGGGCTGTGGTGGTATAGTGGCTAGGGCGTTGGGTTGGGACCCTCGGGATCAGCAGTTCAAAATCACCAGCTGCTCCCCCAGAGAAAGACATGGCTTTCTATCCCCGCAAACAGTTATAGTCTCGGACACTCAGGGGCAGCTTTAACCTATAGGGTAGCAATGAGTCAATGTGTACAATCCACTCTCTACGGCAGTGGTTCTCAACCGGTGGGTCACGACCCCTCTGGAGGTCGAACAATCTTTTTATAGGGATTGTCCAATTCATAACAGTAGCAAAATTATAGTTATGAAATAGCAATGAAAATATCTTTACGGTCACGGAGGTTGGTGTGCTTCTTTCATGTGGGCTTTGTTTCTTCTGAGCTAGAAGGCCACTTGTTTACTTCAAGTCTTTAAGACCCGGGACGCTTGAGAGCCAGACACCATCAGCTTTCTATACCACATTTGCTTAGGCACACATTTGTCTTCAGTGATCGTGTCAGGAAGGTGAGCATCATGGAATGCCAATTTAATAGAGCAAAGTGTTCTTGCATTGAGGAAGTGCTTGAGGGGAGTTCCGATGCCTATCTGCTGTCATAATAACAACCCTATAAATATATGCACATAGATCTATTTCCCCATCTTCATAGATAAATATATTTATGATAAATATAGACCTCTATAAATGCCCTTTACCTCCCAGTTCTTTCCTCTATTTCCTTTTACTTTCCTCTTGTCCCATTATCATTTGTAGTCTTCAGTTGGGTTTCTGTAGTTTCTCTCAGTTACATTACTCTTGGTCAGTCTCTCTCAGGCCTCTCACACTCACCTTATTTCTGATTTTGGATCACTTGTTGTTCCCTCCCCAATCACCTGGGCCATCTAGCCCAGTAGCAGCAAAGCCCACAGAAAGAAGCACACCAGCCTGTGTGGCCATGAGTTATCGAAGGCATCAGGTATCAGGCATCAAAGAACTAAAAGTTATGTCATTATAAATGAGGGAGAGTACAGATTGGGGACCCCAAGATCATCTGTAGGTGAAGGGATATCCCCTTACAGAAGGGTCGTGGGGAGGAGACGAGCCAGTCAAGGTACAGTGTAGCAACAATAAAATATGCAACTTTCTTCTAGTTCAATGAAATATGCAACTTTCCCCTAGTTCTTAAATGCTTCCTTCCTCTGCCCCCTCCCCATCATGATCCCAATTCTACCTTACAAATCTGGCCAGACAGAGAATGTACACTGGTACAGATAGGAACTGGAAACATGGGGAATCCAGGACAGATGATCCCTTCAGGACCACTGGCTAGAGTACCAATACCAGGAGGATGGAAAGAAGGTGGAGTAGAAAGGGGGAACCTATTACAAGGATCTACATATACTTCCTCCCTGGGATACGGACAACAGGGAAGTGGGTGAAGGGAGATAGTGTACTATATGACAAATAATAGTAATTTATAAATTATCAAGGGTTCTTGAGGGAGGGGGATATAGGGAGGGAAAAATAATTTTATTGTTGGGAGATCACCACAACATGAGGAACTGCATTAGAGGGTCACAGCATTAGGAAGGTTGAGCACCCCTGCTCTAAGGCATTCTGCTTCAGAATAAGAATATCTCCATCCAGCTGAGCCCTGGTGGCGTAGTGGTTGTGCGCAGGGTTGCGGCCCACTGGGATGGAGGTTCAATTCCAGCTCCACGGGAGCAAAGGCTGGGCCTCCTACTCCCACCACCAGAGGGCAGTGATGCCCAAAAAACAAAAAACAAAAGCAAACAAAAAAGAATAGCTCCATCCTTGGCTAATGGAAGCTTAATTTACACAGTGACTCGGCAAATGGATTAGGGACTATCACTGACATTCGTACCCTCTGCAAACCAGGGTGCTCAGAAGTTTTCTGACTGGGCAGAAGCCGGAGAGAGGGTCCTTCAGGCTGTGAGGAATAGACCTTGTTGATTGAGAGTTTTTGTCTGGAGCCTACCCAGTTGGCCGTCTACCTGAGTAAATACTTTTTATTTTCACTCCAAGTGGCAACTTCCCATTCATTCAAAGTTACAGACCATCTAGGGACTGATTCCCAGCGTTGTAGTTAGTGGCTTCATTTCCTTTCGTGTTCATGTACCAAGAATGTTATCGAGAAATCCTTCAGGGGTTTTTCATTTTGTTTTTAATTGTACATATTCATCAGTTAGGAATGCTTAGATTCGGATACAAAGCAAAGCTGTTGGCCTGCCTCAAAGAAAGTTCTAGTGACATAGTGGAATGGCTGGGGCAGTGGGAGAAGGCAGTGACCATGTCTGATGCACAGCTGCAGATTGTAGTTTGAGGATAATCAGAATGAGACAGCCCAATGGTGCCCACGTTTCCAGGTCTCCTCATGCTTCACAGCATGGGGGCAACCTCTTCCTTTTACGGCCATCCTCCCTCACATACTTCTTGACCTCAGGGCTCCCTCAGAATGCAGAGTCCACAACTGGATGAGCCAGAAGACCATCTGTTGGACTGAGTACTTCCAGTGGGAAGCTTGCCTCTTAGATAATGCCGCTGGGGTCTACATGTCCCATCCCCACACTGACCTCATCATCTCCTGGTGGTGAAGATCCTCAGCTTAATTTGCTAGCTTAGGAAACTGTAATGATTCTATTTGTCTTTACGGTGATTCTTGAAAGCCCACTTCTCGAGTAGCAGGTGCTATTAGAGAAAGGAATTCGTGGTAATTATACACAAACTCTAGGAATACAAAAGAAATTTGAGATAATTACTTCACCGAAGGAGACTGCAGTCTCCTTGGGTAGGTGATAAATAAACATATGAAACTTCTAGTTCTACCAAAGTTTAAAATGTGAGAGAAAATGAAACCAAACTGAACGTCCTGTCGAGCCCACAAGACTGGAGATCTTCAAATGATGGGCAAGCGGGACTTGGGGAAGCAGAACAGAGCAATCTAAGCAGAGGGACACAGGAGGGAAAAAACCTAGAAATTGGAGTGATTGGGAGGTGGCGGTTGCTAAGTTGACTTTGAATTTGATCTAGTGGGAGCTGAGTAACAATTATGGGGTGTTGAGCAAGATATTGACCTCAACATGCAAACCTTAGGAAAACCAAATTTATTGCACTATGCAAGCATGATTGGCAATGAGTACACCCAGAAGAGGAAGGAGACCAACTAAGAAATAAAAAAAAAATTACTTAACCCACAGAGGTAAAAGTCCAAGTAGTGGCAAAACAGAGAATCTGATGAATTGGAACTGCCAGGACCTCATGCCAAAATTGAATTAAACTGAAGAGTGTATCATTCTTTTGCACATCTCAACAGTATCAATCTTGACCAGTGAACTCATTAAAGTGATGTTCATTTAATAGCAAAGTTCATTAATATAAGTTGATTTCAGAGCTCTTTTCCTGTTGAATAAAGTTGGTTCTTTCTTGGAATTATCCAAAAAGCCAAGCCACATTTATGTGACATTGGTAAAGTTCTACTCAACAAACTTGGGGTCACCCGAAGTCAGAACTGAATGGCCAGCAATTGGTAAAACCTGATATAGATCATTATTTCCAAGAAGAATCAGTACAGAGGTTTTCAAAAGAAATATATCTCCCAAATCAAGATACCAGTTCAAAGTGAGACAAAACAAAACATGGCTTGCAGGTAAAGAGGCCTAAACGTCAAGGTCCAATGTAGGATCTTCAACATAAGCATGGCCCCTGCCCTTCTGGAGCTTATGGTGCTGTGCAGTGACAAGCATCAGTCACATGAATGCATATATATTTTAGAGGTTTGATAATCTCCCTGAGGGACAGTCCCACGCGATGTGAGAGTATCACAGAGACTCCATGTTCTGATGTGGCAGTCAAGATGGCCATACTAAGTAATTGACATTCCAGTGGAAACAATGAAGAATGACCAGTGAGGCAAAGACCAAAAGAAGAGATTCATAGGTGGGCCAGACCAGTGGCAGACAGGAGTCCATAGACCTGACTATTGGCACTCCGGATATGGCAGGACATATTGAGACCTAGTCAGCAAGAGACTCCAGTTCATGGAAAGAGACCCCTGTATCAGGACCTTGGACGGAACCCAGCTGTTCATGACCGAGGCACTTGTCCTGGGCAAGATGAAGTCACAAGGACTTGAGAGGCAAAACGGAAATACTGGGAGTCTTGGATTAAGGAAATAGAAGAGATGTCAGTGCTTACGTTACCCACCTAGGACCTACAGGGTGAACTAATGGGAAAGGCAAGGTAATAGCTCTGTCAGAGCATCGGGTTTGCAGTAAGGTGAGCGAGGGCTTAGCTCATAGTGTCACCTCTTTCTACTTTTTTTAAATTTTAATTTTATTTTTTAAATCATTTTATTGGGGGCTCATACATTGTTTTTCACAATACATAATTAAACATACTGTGCCGAGCACCCTCACTTGGCCACTGCAATTATCATTCTCCAATCGCCCACCTTTTCCCTTGAGCCCCTAGTATCGGCTTATCCATCCCTTACCCTCTTCCCCTGCTCTCTCCTCCCCACCAACCCTCAATACTTTATACATTGTTATTGTTCTGTCATATCTCACACTGCCCGACCTCTCCCCCAACCCACTCCTTTGATGCCCGTCCTTCAAATAGGAGCTTATGTGTATATCCTTGCAGTTGGTTCCATCTCTCTACCCCACCTTCTCTCTACCCATCCAGCATCTCCAATCTAACCATTGGCCCGAAGGGGCTCATCCATCTTGTTTTCCCCATATCTCTTGCTCCCCTCTATGCCAGTGTGACTTCTCCAGTCCATCTGGATGGGGACCTAAGACCCACTGGTGGGTAATTGGTCACCCCTTTACAGGGAGTCACGGGGAGAAGACAGACCAGTCAAGGTACAGCCGGGCAGTGATGATGCATACAAGTTCCCTCTAGTTTCTGAAGCCTTCCTTCCCACCCCCCAACCATCATGGTCCCAACTCTACCTTACAAATCCAGATGGGCTGGAGAAGGTACACTTTCGATATTTTTAATCATGAGGAAAGACTTGGCATTTCTCAGCTTTACTTTCTCAATCTGAAAAATGGGAATACTGCTACCTCATTCTTATGAACAGCAAGAGTTGTAAACATTGTGAACAATGTTTACCATGTGCTTAATCCAGTACCCAACATATCATATGGGCACATCTTTATCTATCAATTATTTTACTGTTCTATTTGTGTAGTAACACAAAAACATATATCCACCTGGTAAAATATATGCTCTGAGTAGCCAATGTTGTCTTTACTGCTCAGAAACTTGCCGGAGCAACAATTCTTTTCTCCCCATTCCTCAGTTTATCATTGTAGTTCTTATTTCTGAGGACCCCTGAAGCAAAATCTCTAGATTGAAAGACTGAGAAGGGATTCATATGAAAATTCACTCATTTAGACATCGAATGTAATGTGTGCTCAATTAAGGTTTGATGAATGAATGATTATAATTGCAGAGATTTGGCTGTGATACGCATAGTTAATTTATTGCTAAGATAGCATACATTAAAATAATTTTAAAGCATTTTTTGTAATTTGTGTTTTTAAGTGGTTAGCAAACTTAATTTTAACCTCTTGCTCTCAGAATATTCTCTCAGCAATAAGCCTACCATGTTTTAATTAGAGAACTGTTCTAATAGTTCTGGGAAAGGGACCATTTTTTTCTTTTTAAACATTTCTAACATTTCAGCTAAACAATTTATCAAGAATGATTTTCCCTTTTAAAGGAATAATAGACAATTAGAAGCATAGTACAGTAAATTTTCTGCCTTGTGGATCTAAGCCAAGAACCATACAACTTTTGTACTTTTTAAGCAATTGCCAACTAAAATGACTAACTGATATACTGTAATAGAGAGGTTGCTCTGAGCTGCTATTACCATAGAATATTTTCCGGCTTTCTTAGAAGCAAGAGAACAAAATTGAGACTGCATCTATCTGATTGAAGTGAGGAGGCCACTTGCATTGTACTCTAAGCAGAACAGCAGTCACTTTATTTGCTATTAATATGAGTAGAGAGATCACTTCTTTTTAGGGTACAGTTTGTAAATGAAATCTGTTGCCATCCTTCATGGCTAGAAAGGAAGCTTCCTGTCTAGCCTGGAACATGTCTGAGTCTGATCAGGGTCTCAGAGAAGGTTCTGGAAATCACAGTAGTAAGACTTTAGGTTTGCTCAAACCAGGAACATCTATAGGCTGTGACTGAAGCTTCTCTTTATCTGTCCCTCGAGAGCATAAATGTACAGGGAAGCCCCAATCCGTATGGTACTGGCATTTGGCCTGGTCAAGTAGAGAAACAAATCCAGTGACACTCCTCTATCTGTAAAGAAAGAGCTTTATGTCAAAAAGTAGTTATACATCAAGTAAACATCCTAGCCCAGCCCAACTCTAGCCCACAATCCAGTACTAGCTCACACGGCCCTCTTCAGACTCATGCAGCCACATGCCATGGTGCAGAACGCAAGGAGATCACCGGATGGTGATTGCAAAGTTGCATGAATCCAAGGTTGGCGGAAACATGGCAGAACCCCAGCAACTCTCAGGGGAGCAGTAAGCAGGAGAAGAGAGGCAGAGAGAGGAGGAGGTTCCCAGGACCTTCCTTATGAGAGGACCACGCCCCTAATAAGGCACCACCTGGCTGTAACGTGATACACCCCTATACTTTTATATATCTTCTAATTGACTTAAAATGATCTCTTACAGTCCCTATTTGCATAGATCAACTTGCTCATTACCATCAGAAATAAGCTCTAACCAGAAGTCAGTGAAATACAATGATGTTCACATATTTCCCCCTGTACTAATATTGTATTCTTTGAACTCCAGGAGCATAAGCATTACTGACTGTGAATATTTAAATTCTGTGGCACAAGCAGTCAAGCACTTGTCTATTTTCCAAAAGATTGGTGACCCAAACCTACACAAGGTCACCTTGGAAGGCAGACCTGGTATTCTGATTTCCAAAGGTCACAGTCTTGACATCCCCAAGAGATAGTTCTATTCTGCACATGCAGCACTGCCATGAATCAGAACAGAGTCAGCACCAACCAGCAACAACATCAAAAGATAAAGAGTCAAGGAAATCCACGCAATTAACTTTTAATATTTCAGCTAGACACACAATCTCTACACAAGTTCTTTGTTAGTTTTCATGTCTCTGGGGACTTTGCAATATGTTTCCCTCAGCAGATAGTTGCATATATACATTTAAAACTATTTATTGAGTACAGGCAAAATTCTAAGCTCTGTGGTGTGCTATACAGAGTGTATAGAGTACTGAGTCAAGTTTATCTGATCCCTGTGCTATGGACACTTGGGCACAAATCACATAAGGTTGCAATAGCTTTTCTGCAAATCGGATCTTAAGAAGAACCCAATAACTATAAGTAAAGTAACTCAGTAGAAATGGAAGTGGGCCAGGAGACCGACCATTCCTCTCCTCTTTCGGAGGCTGCCTTTTCAGGATCAATCTTTAGGACTCTGTGGACCTAGTTTGAAAACCCCCTGTACTAATGGTTCTGATATTCAAACATATGAAAGAATCACTCTCTATGAGGAGCCATCCTGGCTAACCACATTTCCGATCTTGCTGGATAGTGCCAGCATATGAACTACATACCAACAGCCTATGGCTTCATTCCAACCAATGCAATGCCACAAGCTTTGCTCATAAGATGATAGACACTAATGACTTATCTTTGGTTTGTCAGTTTCGCATCTTTTGGTCTCTGGAATATTGTGTGAAGCTGGTATGCCACTGGTACTTGAAGCACCAGCAGGACGGCTCATGGTAGAGGGATTTCAGACTAGGAATGAGGACCTGCAGTCAACTTCTGGAGACGATTCACCTTTGAACACCTTAGGAATAGCAGCAGAACATGATCACAATGGTTATGTTTTAACTCATTACTGCAGCCACTGTGTCGATCTATGTCTTTGAGGATCTTCCTCTTTTTCACTGACCTTTTACGTTACCAATCATGATGTCCCCTTCTTAGCTTTTCCGATAATATAGCTAACGTACCTGGAATGAAATCTGGTCATTCTTAATGCTAAGGACTCTTTTGGTTGAACTTCGTCCAAAGCAGATGCAATTCTGGATGCATTCATTTGTCTAGGTCAAGGAATTTGGAAGATAGCTACCTGGTCAACCAACTAGAATACATGTGAGTCCAAAGAAAGACAAGTAAGTGGTTTTAAGAGCAGAAAATTTTCTCTCATGGTTAAGAGGGTGACTCATTGCCATCAAAACAATACCAATTCATAGTGACACTGTAGGACAGAGTCCAACTGCCCTGTGGGTTTCCAAGAGTAATTCTATATGGAGCAGGAAGCCTCCTCTGTCTTCCAAGGAGCAGCTGGGGTTTTGAACTGCTGACTTTGCCCAACTCGGACCTACGACTCCAGCGGTTCTCAACCTGTGTGGGTTTGAGTTAGGAACCAAGACACCTTGCCTCTATCCATCTGCAGCCGGGTCACTCACTTGCAGCTACATCCAGATATGAGGTCGCCACAACATGAGTAACTGTATTAAAAGGTCATGGCCTTAGGAAGGTTGAGAACCACTCCCTGCACCCTCCTGGTAAGGAGGGTAGGAATCTGAATTCTGAGCATCAACTCTAGAGGAAGACTCACTGAGTTCCCTCTGAAGGACAATCCTTCTCTCAGCAACTCTTTCTTGGTGAGCTCCAGGCATGTTTTTCTCCTCTCGGGTTTGTTTGCTTCCTTCTGCTTACCTTCTACGTTAATCATATTGGATGACTCCTGGTTCACTGGAGATGTCCTATAGTCTCATACTTTTATGTCTTCACTGAGGTTGTCCCTTCAGTCTGCAAGACTTTGGGCCACCTAAAAAAGTCCTTGTTGTTCGACGGCCATGCTCCATTGTCATCACTTTGCCAAGCCCTCCAGACTCCCGTCTGTGGTTCTCTAGCAGACAAGAAGGGGACCTGGTGTGGAAAGGAACAAAAATGAGTTGGGTAATGAGAAGCAGAGTGAGGAACATAATGGCCCCTGCTCCCTACTTTATTCTTGAGGATCGCTCAAACTACTGCCCTAGCATTGACCGCTTTGTACTCAGACTTGTGTTTCATGTGGCCAGATGTCTACAGGAACCTCCCACACTGTCAGATAGTGAGTCTTTAGGACCGCCTACTCCCCAAAGTGTCCTAGCCATGGCTGGGCATCCCCAAAAGGATAAACTACAGTTCCTGTGTGTTGTCAACTTCGTTTGGGACCCTCCCGCACCATCTGTCCCATGTGCATGCCTCTCTTGCCCATAAAGTCTCATTACCACCATAGACCTCAAGTAGCTGCCCAAGACTGCAGCCTCATCATAATTCCCATTCCTCCTGGGTTAGGCCTTGTGCAGGTTGCTGGGAACACCATCTCTCTCTCTCTTGGACCTCAGGCCTTTCCTTCTGCTCGCACACACCTGCCAGTACCTCTCTACTTCTCCTCCACAGGAGACTCCCAGATGACCCATGAGCTCCACTGGGAAGCAGATGCCATTCATTTCCCACCATGCCCCTCTGCTGCATTGCAGATCTACTCCTCAACAAAACATTCCTCTCTTCTGTTCAAAAATCCAGGCTCTCATGAATATAAACGAACTTCCACTATCAGGATTCAATGGGACGATTCTGTCTTTAGGTGTATATCCCACAGGGTTGTACAGGAATGTTCATGGAGCATAATTTGAAATAACTAAAACCTAGAACCAACCCAAGCAGTCCTCCGCAATGAGATGCATAAAATGTAGCATGTTTATACACAGGAATAGTATGTAGTAGTGGAAACAATGAACTATTGCTGCATGTGACAGTATGGTCCTTGGTGGGGCTAGTGACTTGTCCTTGACAGTTAACCTAAAGATTCACACTTCATACTCTCCCAGCAGTGCCAAGGAAAGAAGACCGGGGATCTGCTTCTATAAAGATCACAGCCAGCAAAGCCCCATGAAGTCGTGCTGCTCTGTAGTAGAAGGGCTTACCAGAGTCAGAATCACCTGACTACAGTGGATTAAATACAACACTGTGAATAGATCTCCCATAGAGAAGAGGGAAAAAAAGACACCACTTACAAAATACTCTATAACATACGATTTCCTGTATGTAGTTTTATTATAGTTGGAATTTTTTGCTGTCGCTGTTTTATTTGGTTTGGTTTTTGTATGTTTTTCTTTTTATCAAACCCTGGATAGGTAAAATCTGGACAGTAATTCACTCATAGTTTCTTGAGTTATGGCAGGGGAGGTGGAGGTGAATAGGGGGCTAATACCAATGAGTACATGGAAGAAGAAAATGTTCTAAAACCAGAGTGATGATTGTACAATTCTTTTGAATATATCTCATCTATTGAACTGCATGATATGTGAACTATATGTCAATAGACTGTTAACATTATAAATAAAGAAAAAGCCTCCTCAGTCTAACTCAGTGGTTCTCAACCTTCCTAGTGCCGTGATCCTTTAATACAGTTCCTCATGTTGTGGTGACCCCCCAACCATAAAATTATTTTCATTGCTACTTCATAACTGTGATTTTGCTACTGTTATGAATAGGGCTATCCCAAAGGGGTAGCAACCCACAAGCTTAGAACTGCTGGGCTAACTAGAAATAATTACATTTTCTTACATAATCCATACCTCAATAAATCTAGACTTGAGCATGCATTATAATGTATGAAATCCCATTTGGTCTTCATAGTCATAGTCCAAACACTTGAGTGTGCATGATGTCAAGTCATGTGAAAACACTACTGATACACTCTACTTAAATCCAAGCACTGTTTCTAATGGATGTTTCTTTGTTTTCATTAATTATGATAGATAGAGTTGCCTATGAATGGCACTTAAAGAGTAGACAACTAGTTGATTCTCAGCGATTTCAGTGGAATAGCTATGGGAGAAGAGGGCAAAGGGAGTCTTCAAAGGCTCTAGTAAGTGTCCACAGAGCTGTGGTTTTCGGGGGTGGGGGAGCTAAATATTCTGACTAAGCACGGACCTTTCACTTGGCAGAAAATGTGCAGAAATGACTGGGATCCATCAGGACGACTTGACTTTTTGTCCTTTCCACACATAGTGGGAATTTGAGGTCGCCTTGGGGCAGTCTTCAGGAGGTGGTGTGATGTCTCTTCTGCTTGAAGAAAAGACCTTGATGGTTGATTTAGTAAGTAACATTCCAGGGGAATGGAGTGTGCTTTTAGAGATGGGCTTGGGTGGCAGCGTTACTAGCGCTAAGGAAAAAAGAACCAGCTGTCACACACAGGCAAGAGAAAAATAGCGATTTCCACCTGGACTTTACCTTGAGATGGATGTTTCCGCTGTCAGCATTCCAAGTGGATTTGAAATTGGATTTTACTTCATTGCTCTTTATGTCTGGCCCAATATTTCTTTTGGTAATCCATGCTTACGAAGCACTTACAAACAGAAACCCTGGCCTCTTTTCAAGAATGAGAGATGTGGCACGATCATTTATGATGGAGAGGTTTTGATTCGGGGTGGTTTCATTTTTGCCATGTAGAGTGTTTGAGCCCTCTCCCAACATGGCCCCGCTCCTACAAATCCCAATACCAGAACCCCATCATTACCATCAGTGGCCTCTGGCGACCCTGAGAATCTCAGCAAACAACAACAACAACAGCAAAGCATTAAGCTGCTCCTTCCTAATTATGTCTCTCTCACTCTAAATATCTAATTATCATTGAGGACAAATTGCATGTTACAGAGATCAAGATTGCACGGGGGGCGCAGGGGGGAGGTGAATCATTAATCTATTGGGTTTCTGCTTTGGAATTCCTGAGTCACTGCTACAGCTGCTGAAGCAAAAAAAAAAAAAGCCACATGGACAATTCATTATGATTTCATATTTAAATGCATAATCTGCTGAGTGGAGATTCCATTTGATGGACTTGGCTCTGGCGGTATTTTGGGGTTAGACATGCTTTACTTGGGTACCTTCTCCAAATGTCTCAGGTAGCTGGAGATAGTGCATAATTGAGCATTTTGAGGAACAGGACTTCCAGGGAACCATGGGGATGGAGGCATACCCATAAGGTAGGAGCAGAATTCATTTCTCAGGATACTCTTGCCCTCATCGGTGCCCAGATGTCTGTAACTTCTCAGGACCTTCTACAATAACTCCACAGGATCCCCTTCATGAATGCTGATCCCCAAAGTACACCTTCCCAAAGACCACCTGGAAACGGCACCTCCCATAGTATGCTTAAAGCTAATGGACATTCAGTCTTCAGTTGGAGTATAGAAATTATCAGGTACTTATGCTATAATTCCATCTCTGTGCACTTGCTATTGTAATCTGTGGCATTAACTGTATCATTAAATGAAGAACGGTGACTGGCTAAGTAGAGAGTACTTATGTAAAATGTGTGCCTTATCCAAAAAATAAATAATAAATAAATAAGCAGATTCAAAGAAGCACGTCTCATTTGAAATCCCATTGTTCCCTGGGGAGAGCGTCCAGCACATCCAGCACTCAGCATAATCCTGTTAACTCCTTGGGAGGAGGGCGCTGATCATTCTGGCCCCTCTGTCGGGGACGGACTGCCCATTGCCCACTGCCCACTGCCCACTGCCCATTGCAGGATGCACTGCCACTTGGAACCCTCCCTCCTGTTTCTCAGCATCCATCACCAGCGAGCCCTTCTGTGTAAGACTTCATTTTAAAATGGATATTTTTCATCCTAATTACAATAGTAATATGTATTCATGGTAGAAATTTGAAAAACGTACTGAACAAAATTGTGGCTAAGCCCGTATCATCAGCGTTAACTTTTTGTTGTGTATGCTGTTCGTGTCTGCTCTAGATACACTACACATCTTTGCACATATATGTGTGTATGGACATGTAAACATACATGGAAGCATGTGTACATGTGCGCCCGTATGTATGTGCTTACATGTGTGCTTACATGTGTGTTTCTATATGTGTGTCCATATGCACATAAACCCACAAAGAGGTTTCAAAGGCTTATGGAAAACGGAAATACAAGATAATAGAATTTTTTTGATGAAGCCCTCTTGTGGGTATGTGTATTTAATTTTAAAAGACTGTACATATCGATGAAGGGAATACACAGTTTCACATCCTGAAATATATTGACTATTGCAATGAAGCATTCTTTTCATCATAGTTCCCATGATGCTGTAATATTCTGTTACAGTGATAGTTCCTGAATTACCTGCCCCATTGATTTATTACTCATCTCCAGGTTCTTTCCAGTGTTCTTTTGTTTGACCACTAAATGCTAGAACTTAGTTCACTGTAGGAGAGTTCTCTTAGATTGCTGGAGTGTTGCCATTTTGTATAAGCCCACATTTCATATTCTGCACATGCTAAGTTGTTAGCGTGTGACAATTACAGTGCCTGAGTTGGGTCGGTATTGTGTTGGATACACGAGGAAGGGAAGAAGTAGACTTACTAAGCAAATGATTTTTTTTTCACCAAGTGAAGCCAAAAGGTCCCATCGTATGATGGACAAAAGGAAGTTCAGCCAGAGAAAAATAATAGCAGGAATGAGTCTTCACATGACATCAGCTGAGGTACATCACATGGAAACAGAAAAAAAAATACCCTATAAATTGGTACTCTGTTCACATATCAAGCAGCCATCAATGTTTGGACAGTGTCACCTGTCACCCCAAGCTAATGTTGTTGATCTGAATTGGATTGTTTTTGCAGACATTATATATAATCTGTAAGTTTATTTTCCTCGTGTTTGGGTTGTATGGTTGGATAAGAGTCGTAACGATAAGGATTTAATAGAAAAGTTTGTATTTTTATGCAGTTAAGTAACATGATAGTGAAAGTGATGTAAGACAACACTGGGATCTGAAAGAACGTTTTTGGGCTGAGCCCCAGTGGCATAGTGGTTGTGTTCAGGACAGCGGCCTGCAGGGTTGATGGTTCAAATCCAGCAGCAGCTCTCCAGGAACAAGGTTGGGCCTCCCACTCCCACCAGAGGGCAGTGATGCCAAAATAAAAAAGAAGAAGGTTTTCTTTTAAAGTAGGTCTTTACATTTTCTCAATTTGGTTTATACTGTTCTAATAGCTGTCTCTTTCTGCATATTTTTAGAATAAATTATTCCCTTAGGGAAAATTCTTAAGACATGAAATTACTGTCAAATATTATAAACAGCCGAAGGCTTTTGATGTTTGTGCCCATGTGAGTGCAATCTTCAAGGACATTTTCTTTTTTTCACATCTGCTTCACTTTCTGCCAGAATTGCAAACATTTTAGTTTACTCAGTATTTACTGAGGGGTCGCCATGTGAGCCACTAGGTCTTCAAGGATGAAATGGCTGAGTTTCTGTCCCAAAGAAGTTCTATTCTTGACTGAGGAATGAAAACACACAAAAGTAATTCTTAACACTTTTATGAAGTGTGGGGGACTCCAAAAAAATGTTTGTTTTGTGGGATTAGCTCCTTTTATTAACCATATTAAAAATGGATATTTTCTTTCCCCCGCACAAAAATTCTTGGTTTTACTCAGAACCTTGGGTTTTCTTTTTGGCCACAAATGCAGCCAATTGTTTTTCTCCACATCACAGGCTTTCTCGTCTCATTTTCAAGAAAGAATCCTCCATACATGGAATTTGAATGACCACAATTTGCCTGTCACTCATTCATTTACAAAAATGATGTCCCATGAAAAATATGGCTACTTTAGCTGGCAATCAAGACAATCACACCCCTGCTTTCCCTGGAAACAAGCAGCAGATTTCAGTGTGCAGCAGCCAACGTGCTCCGTGTCTACATCCCGTGTCATTACTCAGAACATGGGAAAGATATGAACTCAGTAGTTAAGCTGTAAGAAGATGAATGCATTCTCCCTCCTGAAAAAATAAAAACGATTTTCTTTTTCTTTTGTGGTTGATGATGTTGAAGATATATACACAGCATAAGGAACTCCGATTCCAAAATTTCAACGTGTACACACTCCATGACATTGATTATAGTCTTCATGTTGGGCAACCACACAATGAATGTATTCTTAGAGAGATTGATAGTACTTTTTATCTAAACACGCAGTGGTGAAGAATGCTGCTTAGCAGTGTTTTCCTAAAAGCTCCCTGAAAGGGTGTCTAGACCCACAGGTATAGGATATGATTGTGGTCACGATGGGTCAATGGGAAATGTGATAGGTAGGTTTAGTGTGTCAACCTGGCCAATAGGAGCATGTGCGATTAATCAGGTCACAGTTTGATTGGAGGGCAAAGAGACATGATGCGGCAAGACTTGCCTTGTCTCTCTTTCTCTCTGGTGATCAGATTAGCATGCAGCTGCTTTAGCTAGTTCTCTGCCTCAACTTGTGAGCTACACTCCCTGTATGATGAGCCAATGCATGGATTGTGTCCCTAGAGCTTGAGGTTCCTTCGAGACCTGTTATGTCACACTGCTGGTGTGCACATTACTTCAGCTCGAGGCTGGTGGATCCTGTCATCTGACATTGCTTGAGTTTGATATCTGTCCGGGTCTGCTTTGCTAGGCTCCTGAGCTGTTGACTGTTGGTGATCCACTTTGTTGTTTGTTGCTTGTGAAGGAACTCTGCTTGCATTGCCCAAGGGAAGACTCAGCTGTCTGCTTCCTTGCCTTCTGGCCTGGCAGCCCTCTTGAGTTGAAAGACTTCCAATATATTAACTATTCCATGGAAATGAGTTGAACTGAACCCTCTCTACCTCTGTGTAGACTAATTAGCTCTTAGATTCCTTTGTGGTTTATAAACCTTTATATATATACGTATACCTATATGTGTGTGATATCTATATATATGATATAGATATAAAATCATAAGTGTCTTGGTTTTGTTTCACATTAGAACTCTGCCTAGCAGAAGCAGCATACTAGGGAACACCTCAAACCAGCCTAGAAGAGTCAGGTAAGGATTCTCAGACGAGTCCTGGTTGAGCTGAAGCTACCAGAATGAGGAGTTTGCTTAAGGATGTACCATTAAAAACAAAAAGTCTGCAGCCCATTCAATTCCAACCCCCAACCCCCTGCCTTTCCATTTCCTCAGCATGCCTGTCTCTGTGACCCATTCTATCCTCTACAACTGCTTTATATCTCTTATCCTCTCTACATCAAGATTCTTTGAGAAATTATCTCTGTACACTGTGTCCATTTCTTCAACTTTGATGTATTCCTCAATCCACCATAATCTACTTCCTGGCCCCATTATACCATCAAACCAGTCCTTGCTCACTCTTGCTCTTAAAATCCTCTCCTGCCTGGAGTTCCTGGATTTTCTCCCAGTGTTCTTCCTTCTTTGCAGACCTGAGTGCCTCTGTGTAGCCATTAAGTTTTAGTGTTACTTAAGGCTCTGTTCTAAACTCTCATTTCCTATCACTCTACCCCCAAACCAGACCCATTGCTGTTGAGTCCATTCTCACTCATAACATTCCCAAAGGACAAAGTATAGGTGTCATATGGGATTTCTGCTGCCACATCACCCTTTAGCAAAGCAACTGGTCGATTTGAACCACTGACTTTTTAAGGAGCCACTGTATTTTCCCTCTCAATACACTTTTGCGTGAGGCTATACTTACAGGTTACCCCACACATTTTAGCTTTAGCACAGCGCTTACCAAAACTTTGCTACTCAAAGTGTAAACAGAGTGCACTTTGGATCAATGGAAAGTCTCTATAGGTTAGCAGCATTCATACCACCAGAGAGCATGTTATAATGCCAAGGCATGGGCTCCACCTTAATCCTACTGAGGTGGATGTCTGCACTTAAATAAGAAAAAGCCCCAGGTGATTCCTGTTTGAGAGACATTATCCTGAGAGCCAGGGCTAGAGCTGGAGGTAGATTCTTCTCTGTTGTTTCCTCTTGGCTCACTTTTGCCCTTAAGAGAGACTTCAAAGGCACTTCAAACTCAACATGTTGAAAACACAGATAATCCTTTTTTTTTCCCTTACCCTCAGCAAACCTAATGCTTTTTTCCTCAGAATTCCTTATCTCGAGGAATCTCATGGCTGTCATTCTGACAGAAGAGCTGGAAAGCTTCCACCATCTTATCCCCACATCTAATGTCTCACCAACTTCCCTATCGCTCACATCTCTCTCCCAGTCTATCCACCTCCCCCTCCTCCACCGCCACCCTCGTCAAAACTCGGTTTCTTCTCAATTACTATTCCTGCTTCTATTCTTTACCCCTCTTGATCTATTTTCCACAGTTCACCCTGGGTAATCCTCTGGGTACACATATTGGGTATTGTGACCATGCTGGTTAAAATATCCCAGAAAAAAAGTGAAGAAGTATTCTTCCATCAGAGGAATCATGCACACTCTTTGCCACTATTGTACCTAGCTCCTATCCCAGCAGCTAATAGACACCATTCTACTAGGCCTTACCTCTCTCTCTTCCTTTGTGATTGGTTCTTACATAGGCATGCACTTCTCTATCATTGCCAATTGAAAAGCACCTGCCTGTCAAGGTTAGAGAATGGCACTTTCCCTACCTAAAGTCCTCTTCCATGGTATTCATTATGCTCCGTAACAATTAATGCTGTGCCTTTTTTATCTTTCTTATGGTGTCTACAAGCTGCTGCTAAAGATTTAATCTGTTTAATGTTCATCCACATGCAGTCCCTTGTGGACAGAATGAGGAAACTCAGCATGCAGAGACTCAGATATTTAATCGCTTGCATTTTGGACTGCAATCCTTAAGGTCATGAGCCACTCCTAAGGAGAAAGATGAGGTTTCCCTCTCCTGTAAATAGTTAAAGTCTTAGAAGCTCACGGTTTCTACCTTGTGCTGTTTTATCTTCCTCTGTAGGGTCCTTGTGAGTGGGAATCAACTCAGTGGCAGTGAGTTTTGAGTATCTTATAACACTGTGCTTCCAGTGTGTGACATCCAAGGGAGAGGTAACTCTTGAGCTTTTAAGTGCCCTGGCCAGAAACGGAATGCCATTTCTATTGACATGCCATTGGCTGCAATAAATAAACTGGTTCCTCCAACTGAATGAGATAATGAAATATAGTTTTCCCAATGCAGGTGTATAGAACCACCTATGGGGGAAAACTAGTACTCTCTGTCTTCCTCAAAGAGGAAGCAATCCAAGGATGAGTCCTGTGTAGAAACAGCATTTGTTGACATGGCAGCATGAATACATTTCATAATTACTACAAACTGATGGCTCAAAGAACAAATGAATACTTCAGAAGAGAAGAAAAGAGAGGGAGACAATGTCAGAGAAACAGGGCCATAACTCATTCAAAACTCACTGGCATTGCTTGATGTTCCCTCACTGGACCTTAAGGAGACAGAGGACAATACTGTGGACACAGGACAGGGAGTGAGTTCAGTCTGAATCCCCAACAGTGGGGCAAACCAAGAAGTGAACATAACAGGCTAGCAGCGGGAGCAAAGTCAAGCCAGAAAACCCCGGGGGAGCCCCCAAAATCTGCTTCAGGGTAAGAAGGGCAATTCTCAGAATTCCCCAGGACCAATAGGGAGCTAGTCATAAAGGTCAGTGGACAAACCTGGAATTATATATGCTTTTCTGGGAGTTTTAGCTATTTTTCTTCTTTTCTCTTTTTCTTTTCTTTTTGTTTCGTCTCTGCTATCATTGGGTTGCCTGCCTATATAAGGTAGGCATGGGAAGTAAGTCTTAAGAGAAAGCAACAGGACCTACACTTCTGGAGGGAGTAGGAAGGAGGAGGAAGCGGAGGAAGGGAATGGTGAGTAAACAACACCATAGACAGAGGAACAACTATGGAAATAAAATCAACAAAGAGGAGGACTCGGGGGTCTTGGAGCAATCTGAGAGGAATTACTACAAGGCAGAAGAAGGGCGAGCATGATCGTGTGACAGGAGGCAGGTAAAAGAAAGCAGAGGAAAGATCTCGGAAGCAAAGTTATGGACAGAGTTATGAACATAGACGTATACATATGTAAATGTATTCATTCATAAAAATAGAGGCATTGGCCTAGGAACACATATTTTCATGGCAATACATTGAAATAGTGGATGGCTTGGGGCCCTCTGCTCAAGCCCTCCTTCAGTGTCAGAACACTTTGTTCTAACAACTTGGCATTCTGTAATGCTCACTCTCCTGCATGATCGCTGAAGACAAAACAGGTGCACAAGCACATGTGAAGAAAGCTGATGATGCCCATCCATCAAAAGATAGAGCTTCTGGGGGATCTTAAAGGCTTGAAGTTAAACAAGTGCCCATCTAGCAGAGATGCAACAAGCCCACATAAAAAAAGCACACCAGCTTGTGTGATTGTGAATTGTCTGCAGCATCAGGAAAGAGGCATCAGAAGACCCAAGACAAGCAAAAACATATTGTTGAGAATGAGGGGGTGTTAGAGCAAAGATCCTAAACCCATCCGTCAACAATGGACATGCCCTCACAGAAGGGTCACAAGGAAGAGAGGAGTCAACCAAGGCACAGTATAGCATCAATGAAACATACAATATTCCTCTGGTTCTTTGAGGTTTCCTCACCCCTTCCTGTAATGACCCCCAATACTGCCTTCTACTTCTGGCTACACCAAAGTATATGCACTGGTACAAATAAGAGTTCATGATACAAGGAATCCAGGTCAGAGAAGCCCCTCAGGAACAAAAATGGGAATATAGATACCAGGAGGGTAGGGGAGAAGGAGGGAAAGAAAAGGAAGAAGGGGGAACAGATTGCAAGGATTGGCACGTAACCACACCTTATCACCCCATGCCCTGAGGGTGACAAATAACAGAAGAATGTCATAAGGGCAATAGCAGTTGGTGTAAGATAGGAAAATGATACTAATTTATAATTTAGCAATGTTAGGGAGATGGGGAGGGGGGGAAAAGAGGAGTTGGTATCAAGGGCTCAAATACAAAGTAAATGTTTCAAAAATAATGATGGTAACATACGCACAAATATGCTTGCTGTAAGAAACATTATAAGAACTCTAAGAGCCCCCAATAAAATGATCTTTAAAAAAAAATAACAATACTCACCGGCATTAAGTGAACTGACACATAGTGAGTGACCCTACAGGACCGGGTAAAACTTTCCTTGTGGGTTTCCAAGATTGTAACTCTTTAAGGGAGTGAACATTTTCACCTTTCTCCCAAGGAGCAGTTGGTGGTTTCGAATTGTTGGCAGGGTGGTTAGCAACCCAGCATATAACCACTACACCACCAGCTCTCCTAGATACAAAACATGTCGAAACCATTCCATTCCTGATCCATAGCTACTTATTTCAAGTCCTGACAACACATCTGTGCAGTGTTAACTAAGCTCATCAACTCTCTGAGCCAAAACAAAATTAGGTGTTGTAATGTGGTGGTTTCCTGTGATGTGGTGACATGGATGAAATTGCTCCAAGTAATAATTTATGTGTTGGACAGTGTACAAAGTGCTTCACACCCACTGCCACTTTCAACTGCTGTGCAATACCGGCAGTATCTCAGAGCTTTTTTCTCTTGTTGCAGTCCACATCAGGATGTGGACTCAAGTCCGCCGGACTCCAAGAACTTGGTACTTACCTAGAATGTGTAAGTAGTGTCAGTAATTAACTCACTGTGATTTCCTGACCCAAACTTAGAAGCCAAAACATATAAATAAATAAATAAATAAATAGGACCTAAAGGCAAACTTTGTAGAATTTTTTAATATAGATTTTATTGGGGGCTCTTACAACATTTAATACATCATTCGGATTAAGCATATTTGTACACATGTTGCCACATTCATCCACATTATCTACTTGAACCCCTTCAGCATAAGCTCCTATTCCCCTCTTTGCTCTGGTTCTTTATTTTTTTAATTCCAACTCCCCATATTTCCCCTTCTCCCTTCTTCTCCCCCATGAACTTCCAATAACTTACAAATTGTTATTACCTCTTCATATCTTACACTGTCTAATGTATCACTTCACTCATTCCCCCCCCCCATTGTCCACACCCCAGAGAGGAGGTCACATGTAGATCCCAGAAATTTGTTCCTCCTTTCTACTCCACCATCCCTCCACCCTCTCAGTGTTACCACTCCCCACTAGTCTCAAGGGATTATCTATCCTAAGTTTCCACATTTTCAACTCCAATGTGCATCCCCTGGTCTAGCCAAATCTGTCTGGCAGAAATGGGATAATGATAGTTGGTGGGAGGGAGTATTTGAGAACATTTCGTTGCTACTACACTGCACCTAGACTGGCTCATCTCCTCGCTATAACTCCTCTGTAAGAGGATGTCTCCTCATTTATTGATCGGCTTTGGGTCCCCAATCTGAACTCCCCCTCATTTATAATGATATAGTTTTTAGGTCTTTGATGCTTAATACTGGATCCCTTTGACACCTCCTGGTCATACAGACTGTTGTGCTTCTTCCATGTGGGGTTGCTTCTTAGCTAGATGGCCACTTACTCAGCTTCATGTCTTTAAAACCACAGACATATATCTTTTGATAGCTGGGCACCATCAGCTTTCTTCATCACATTTGCTTATGCACATATTTGTCATCAGCAATCCTATCAGGAAAGTGAACATATAATGTTATGATTGTTGGTTCTTGAATCCTGATAGTTGATCCCTTTGGTATCTCTTGGTCCCATAAGCTGGTGTCCACGTGGGCTTTGTTGCTTCTGAGCTAGATGGCTACTTGTTTATTTTCAAGCCTTTAAGACCCCGGATATACATGTTTTGATAGCCAGACACCATCAGCTTTTGTCACCACCTTTGCTTATGCACACATTTGTTTTCTGTGTGTCAGGGAGCTGTACATCATGGGATGCCAATTTAATAGAACAACATGTTCTTGCACTGAGGAAGTACCTGATTGAGGTTCAATGCCCATCTGCTGTCCTAATTCTAAGCCTATAAGTATATACATATTGATCTGTTTCCCCTTTATCATATGAATATATGTACCTATGTATATGCCTGTATTTAACCTCTATAAATGTCCCCTTACACTTTGTAGAATTCTGCCAAGATCATAGCCAACTTCCCAAGAAGGCGAAGTCTCGGTGTTTAAGTTATGGTGACATCCTCACAATTGGTGATTTTTCAATCACATAATCTGTTCAGGGGGGATCGTGAACTAGCTAAAACAGGAATCACTGTGTACCTGGTCATTTCCTCTTTGGATGTTGATGCTCATCCATGTTTACACAGATAAGAGTAGGTTTTGCAAGGTGTTATGTACAGTTAAAACTTTTAGTTGTGAATGTGTTCATTCCAGGAAAGCCAGAGAAGCCCTCATAAGGTCTTTCTTCATCATATCCATGCCTCTATCATAGTGGGTGGAAGGCCCTCACAGCACCCAGGAAGAATGGTAGAAACCTATTGAATGCAGCATGAAAAGGCAAAGGGCTCCATTTGTCACCACTTCTAATACAGTTCATGTTTAGAGGTACTTATTGAACATAGAATTATTTGATGGAGCACTTGGCAGTGTGAGTCTTTCTCTGCAACTCTTATTCATCACCTATTTCCATCTTATCTCTGTTAAAATTTGCAGTAATGGCCCTGTCTAAAGGCCATTTATCTAACACGCAGTTCCTGTAAAGTTTGACCCTCCCCCCTTTTCAAATCATCCTTTGAAGATTGCTGCAGCTGGTTATTCACATAATTTCCCCCCAAATGCATTAAGGAAAAGATTATTTAGAGGAATGTATGCTATTTCTATTTCCTGGAATAGCCTATGTTATGCTATGTTTGATAGTTCATGAAGGACACTGTCAGGTTTGGAGAAGGAGCCAATAAACTTTAGGTATAAAGAAATATGGCCCCATCATGATGCCTGCTCATATGCAGAGATATTTTATCAGGTTAATGATACCTTTTAGTGCCATACACCTTTAGTTTACAGGTTTTCTCAGTGGTCTACTTGCCTCTGGGCCAAATTAGTGTTGAGGGAGGTTTCTGATGAGAAGAATATTTAGTGTGGATATTAGAATTATGGTCATCAAGTTGGAGGACATCAACCTGGATTATCTCTGATGGTGCCTGTGTTGCTGGTGCTGGCAGGGGACTCAAGAAAGGTCCAAGAAACTCTCAGTTGGTTTTCGAGATACCAATCAAGGCCTTTGAGCTTGGAAACCTTCTACACCCACAGCATTCACGGGTATCTTCTTTTGCAAAATATGTTCTTTCATACACAGGCAAAATTTTAAACTAAAAATAACAAAACAAGTTTCAAGTCCATCATATTTTAAGTATATTCATTTCATGGCAAATGAACACTGAAAATCCATAAGATAGTGGCCATCTTTATATTCCAAACATGGGAGGCTGAGAAGGAAACTGAAGGATGGGGAATGTAGGAATGGAGAAAAAAAATCTGCTAGGAAGCAGAGAATTCCAGGCTCATTGTGATAGAAGTCAAGGGAGAGCTGGAAGCCAATTGTTTCCTCTACATCTGTGAACTTCATCGAAGAAGTGACAGCAGGTAGGACTGCTGGCTTTTCTGAATGGTGAAGTTCTGCAGACAAACAAAGGTGCGTTTGATAACTTTCAGGCCCAAACCATGTCTCCAGGGCAATATAGCATATGAAATTGTTCACAGAATGTTGCCACATTTGGAGTACATGACTAATTCAAGGTGAATTATCATAAACCTCCCATCAATTATTCCACTGTACTTGAATCCTTTGATGAGGTATTTATTTGCATTTTCTTCCCTTTCCAAAAGGCATCATCTCCCAAGACTGTTGGGTCCCTCAGATCCATATTATAGATTGCTTCTCCAAACTGGACAGGAATTTCCAAATATCAAAGACTGGCCAATGTTCATCACTGTTATTTTGACATTGGATTATCTGACTGGGGTTCATTTACCTTGATTAGGTAAGCTAGGAAGAGTATTGAGTTTCCTTTACTGGAGATATCATCATTTTTTGTTGAGTATATCAGATCATCTGGCACCTTCTGGAGATTCCACAATTTAATAGCATATTATTAATTTACCTCATTAATTCTTTCCAAATGCATGGTGCAGATGTTCACAGTTACTTAGGGAATGACTGATTCAAGGTAAGAAAAGCAAAACAGTTTCATGTTTTTGAGAACCAAGATTTGCTTTCGTGTAATTAAGGATAAGAGTCAATAGAGTTATCTGTTATGCTTCTCAAAGGATTTTGTTATCTGCTGTCACATTTACCCACTTTATTCTAGAATCAAGACCCATGGAATTTTCTGCATACCTCCCCTCAAAGGAAAGGGAGTTCTATTCAGTGGAAAAATTTGTGTTCTACTGAGCATTTTGAAAGATTCATGTAGCACTTTGAGAGGAAACTTTGAAAGCTTCATTGCTGTACCTTTAGAGAACAAAGATGTACAATTCTAGTATTCAACAATGTAGATTAGTCAGGGGACAGGGTCTGAGATGTAAGGATGACAGCAAGAAATCTGGGACCAGTGTAGGAGGGACAAATAACACTATGTTTATATGAATCCATCCCTAGGAATTTGTTCATTGGGATAGAGAGTATGTGTGTATGTGTGTGTGTGTGTGTGTGTGTGTGCGTGCGATTTTGTGATGTCTATTAAACTCACAAATACTTGGTATGAAGTTCTTTTTCTGATGTGAACCAACAAGGGACCTCTGTTTCATGCCAGCATCAACATAAAGGTCCTTAAGGAAACCAGAAGTCAAGAAAATTCCTAAGGAATTTGGATGTGACCTGACATCAAAGAACATAAATCTTTGGAAGGTCTGTGGACGTCCTAGGATAAGGAACGAGACAAGGCGAGAAGAGGGGATTTTAATAAGACCTCAAGGGCCACAGAAAGCCCAAACTGGCCTTATTTACATATAAAGTCCTATGCCTTGAAGGTAATGGATATTGCTGTAATGGTGCTGGTTAGCATAACCTTTGAAGACATCAAAGGGGACTGTTGATGGGATGTAGTCCACAAGGGCGTTAAAGGCAAGGTACTGAGGTAATTAATGGTCAAGTTTCTCTGCTTTAGATGCCACGCAGTTAATGACCAAAACAGAATTTTCTCATCATGTTGCTTTTTCCTAATCTTGCTTTTCTTTAAGGAACTCACATTGAGTTTTCTTCAAGAATTTGTTGGCTTGTCACTATTTATCTGGCAAGCAATACTTTAGTCTCCCCACCATGAAACGAAATGAAACAAAGAGCTTGGGAATTGGCTACAAAGAGGTGCAGTGCATTAGAAGCAGGGTAGCACCCAAGAGGATTTTTAGTCTTTCTCTGAAATTACAAAGACCTGCACGAGGCCTCTGCACACAACTGGAATTGTAGTATAAATGTTCTGTCAATCTCCAGACATTCCCAAGGAAAATGAGTTTTGGAAGTAGCTACCAAGCTATTGTTTTAATGGTCAAGTACATTGTTTTAATGGTCAAGAGTGTATTCTTAGAAAAGAACCCCCTTATCATGTTTATTTAAGTGAGCAGCAAAACAGTGTGGCGTGGCAGTTACATAGTGTCATGTTAACTTGAAGATATGAAAGTGTAGGGATGGTGTCTAGCCTGTCAATCAGGTCACAGCCTGATGGTGCCTTCTTGTGGGTGTGACCTTCTCATAAGCAGAGTCATGGGAATCTCTCTCTCTCTCTCTCTCTCTCTCTCTCACTCTCTTTGTCTTCACCTTCCTGCTTGTGAGCCACTTTGAGACCTGCCAGAGCCCTGGGGATGTATCCACTGCCATTGCATGCACAAGACTGTGCACCCACTGGCTCACGGTGATATTGCTGGATTCTGAATCATTGCATGTGGCTTTGTGAGTATGAAGAGGGACTGCAGGACTAGTATTGGGCTTATAGACTTCAGTTGGACTGGGCTGGGATTTTTTCCTGCTATACAATTACTTCTTGGTATACAGCTCTTTCTATCACACATATGAGTGTTACTGGATTTGTTTCTGTGGTCAACAGCCTCACACATGTGGTGACTGTGTTGCGACGACAAAGCACTCTTGAACAGTGAGAATGACAATATTCCCTCCTTTAATCCATCCACCACAGATATCTATCTCCTTGTGTTTATGAAAAGGCAACCATAATGGCCCATGCATTTGGCAGAAGGACATACCATGTGGGACCCGTGTAGAATTGCTTGAAGTCTATAGAATGAGCTTTCAGTTTATCCCCTGGTAGTTAATTACTCTACCTCTAGGTCAATTAGATGCCTCCGGACTGTGGTTTCACTCTCAATCTGTGTGGGGTGATTCTAGTTTACAGTTTTCTTAAGTAAAACTCAAACTGCAGTACCTATGAGATCCAGAATAATGATCAAAATTGAAATGTGCCAAAGTGGGCATGTAATTAAAGCAATTTCACCCAAATCTTCTTATTTGGAACTGTTGGTTCCTCTAAATGCGATTTCTAAATCAATACGATAAGACAGGATAAAGGGATCATTTCTACCTTCATAATTTGAGCACGGCTTAACAGATACGTGCATGATCTGAGCTAAGGATGAGGCTCAACTCCAAGGGGGGCTGTAGCTATTGCGGAAACAACTCAACGAGGCCTGTCGAGGACACAGCTGAATAAGCTGGAGTGTTTGTTGTAATGTTATCTTCTCTGGTGCAGTACATTCCCAGCTGCTACAAGAAAGGTTACTCACTGAGCAGCATGCGGCACACGGACCTTGTTTAGCCTGCCATTCCTATGTCAATGCCTTCTTTCCATCTCCATGGAAGCTCCAGCAAGAACTCCCACTCACCTCTACCGCCTCTTACCTACCATTCCTCCAACTCAGAAATCCCTCCTTCCATGAAAGTCGTCAGCCTTGCTGTGGGCATTCAACCAACACTTACTGGACACCTCTTCTAGAGCTGCTAGTGCTAAATGCCAGCGTGATAAAGGACAGTTAGACCTCACTTTCGAAGATCTGCATGGTCCACGAAGGAGACGGACATTTAGACAAATAATGACAGCTGTGTATAAAAAGATGGTAACAACAAGAAGAAATGCCTGATTGTATCTAGCGGTGTGGTGCAGAACAAGAATCACAGAGGCGTCACAGAAGAGCTGATGCTCAAGCTGCGCTGAAAGATGCACGGGCCTGACCAGGTGAATTAAATGGTATTGTACATAGCCGAGCTATTCCCAGATAAAGGAAAAGAGCCGGCGTGGAGGGAGAAAAGATGACTTCTTGTCTCCTCTCCTGATCAACCAGATGAATGAGGATGCCATCATCTAAGAAAGCAGAAGTACAATGAATAAACGGAATGCCCGCAGCAAGCAAGCTGAGTTTGAGTCATGAGTTTCATGGTGCTGTGTTCGTTGTCATGAAGACTCTCTCTAGGATTCACACAAATGCTTTCATCAGATAGAGTAAAAAGTTATATGACTCCTTTTATATGAGTCCAGTGGTGTTCTGTCTTCCTAATACGTCACATGCAGTCATTGGTCTTTATTCTGTCTGTACTACACTTACTAAATGGCAAGTGACTCTGTCCAAAATTGACAAACTTGAATTTGTCAGGAGTTACTAAATTACTTTAGAAAGCAGTTTTCAAAATAGCCCTTTAAAATGCTCTTAGGGAGCTGAGCTCCGGTGGCGTAGTGGTTGTGCGCGGGACTGCAGCCCACTGGGATGGAGGTTCAACTCTGGCTCTCAGGAGCAAAGGCTGGGCCTCCTACTCCCACCACCTGAGGGCTGTGGTGCCTATATAAAAAAAAATGCTCTTAGGCCCACATAGTTTTAGAGACAAATTCTCTCCAACCTCTAAGTGATATGTAACTCTGATGCTGATTAAGCTACTCCAGCACAAAGGGATAGAAGCCAAGGTTTTCCCAAGCAAACATAACCTGGGTGCAAAGTCCATCCCAGATAGCACAGTAACAAGAGAACTAGTTCAAATGGTTGTATAGTTCTGTTGGTATAAATACGTTTTCTTAAAATCATTTTATTGGGGGCTCATACATCGTCTTCCACATTACATAAATACATACATTGTGCCAAGCATCTTCACATGTCTGCTGCTGTCATCATTCTCCAAACATCTGCTTTTCCACTTGAGTCCTTGACATCAGCTTCTCATCGTTTCCCCTCCATCTTTGCTTCCCCCTCCCCCTCCCCCACCTCAATCCTTTATAAATCACTATTGTTTTGTCATATCGTACACTGCCCGATGTCTCCCCTCGCCCACTCCTGCAATGTCTGTCCTCCCAGGAGGAGGTTATGTGCAGATTCTTGTAGCTGGCTCCCCCTCTCTACCCCACCTTCCCTCCACCCATCCAGTAGCTACACTCTCACTACTGGCCCCAAGGGGTTCATCTGTCCTGGGTTCCCCGTATGTCCATTTCCCATCTCTACCAGTGTACCTCCTCCAGTCCAGCTGGATTTATTTATAAGGTAGAATTGGGACCATGCCAGTTGGGGAAAGGAAGCCTTCAGGAATTACAGCAAAGTTGTATGCCTCATCGCCACCTCACTGCACCTTGACTGGCCTGTCTTCTCCCCAGGACTCCCCTGTAAGAGGGTGTCCAATTACCCAGAAGTGGGTCTTGAGAAACACTTCCACACAATACAAGACTGAAGCCAAACTGTTTACAACATTTACAGGAGAGTCCATTTCTCAAAAATAAGAATCAATATTAACTCATTTAAAGAAATGACTATATCAATAGGTATCCAAGCAACCAAAATGAATAGCCAATTTCCATATTAAATAAACAAGAAAAATAGGGGAATGTCTATAAACTTATAGACACATATTCAAATTTTCTAATAATTGAAGAAATTCAAGTGATGGGTCTAAGGAATTATATTTAAATTATATTTAAAGAACAGATTCATGATCGCCATGATAGATGGCGTTTGAAGAAAGGACCATGCTGATGCATTTTTGAAGGGACAACGGAGCAACGTGTGAAGCCCTGGTGATCGAGTGGGTTATGCCCTGGACTGCAAACCACAAAGTCAGCAGTTCAAAACCATCTGCCAGCTCCTAGGAAGAGAGAGAGGTTTTCTACTCCCATAAAAAAATTAACAATTTCAGAAACCCACAGCTTCAGTTCTAGTCCGTCTTCCAGGATCCCTATGAGTCAGTATCAACTTGTTTTGAGTTTGGGGACTTCAGAAAGTTCATGGAAAAATTTCACTACCTCTTGAATCCCATTCTTCTATGAACTCTCTGAAGTCTCTTTGTATTTGTCAGACTTTGGAGTGCACTTTGCCTAGCAACGTCCTCCTGGGGACCGAATCGAGGAGTTTAATTTCTGCATTGCATATAAGACTGGCCAATGAAAATGATCAACTGTGAATCAGAAGGAGAGACAGTAGATGGTAGATGGCTATTTAAAGAGACATAAAAATTGGAAAAAGCCAAGCACCAGGAGGATTATGTAAAAGAAGACTGGGGGTCCAGTGTGAGACAACAGGGAGGAGTGGGCGGCGCATGCACATTCTTAGGGACCATGAACCAATGCAGAACCTGGCTGCCAGATTTTACTTTTTAAAAAAGAAATTGAAAACGCAGCATAGGAGGATCAAGCCTCCAGATTTTAAATTTAACATCAATTTCAAAAGGAAACAATAGAGGAAAAACTGTGATGATGCATACAAGTATACAATAGTTTTGGTTGATAAGACACTCCGTGGTATCAGCTGCTTGACAAAGTGAAAGTCTGTAGGACCACAGTGGTAGGTAGACTGCTTCTTTGTCCCCACATCGACTCTCCTTTTCTCTGAAAAAAGGATGCACCACTACTCCCTCTGCAGCTGGGTGCCTGACAGACCTCCGGCAGGGTTGCTGCCCTGGCTGGTGCCATTCATGGCAAGCTCTGCCCAGTGTCTTCCAAAGGTGAGTGGACATGGCACCGAGAATGTCCCAGAAAGGGCCATCCCGTGTTTCTGTGCTTCTCAGGCCTTGTCCTCTGTCTTTGTCCTAAAATGGGGCTGCACCCTAAACTGGGGTGGAGCTCTCAACAGAGTCTGCTCCGACCCGGGAAGGAGATAGCTAGGAAGCCCAGCTGCAGCCGGTGACCCCTAAGCCCTGCTGTGCAAGATGAACAGTAAACACATTGTTAGAGAGGCAAGTCACTGAGCTTCTGGAGTTGTTTGTTTTTTTTTTTATACCAGAGCTTATTAATAAAACTGTTAAAAAATCACATGCTGAAACATTCCTCCCGTGTGTTGTCCAGGGATGGAGGGTGGGGTAGGGCGGACACGTGGCGAAATAGAATGTGTCCTATGAAAACATTCACGTAAAATTCAATATCAATGTATTTTAAATCGTATACCAATATGTGCCTTGGAGAGAAATCTGGCAGGTATACAAAGAAGATGGACAGGGTTTGTTTTGGGAGTTTTGACTTTTGTTTCTGGATTTCCTTGTACTGTGGATTTTCTGTTATGAATTATCTTTGTGTGAAAAACAAAAAATTAATTTTTATGTGATGTGGTTAGAGGTGCTCAGGGGCCACATAAACAAACAAACAAACAAAGCCCCTACTGCTGATTCATAACAGCCCTAAGTAGGATTTCTGAGACTTTATAGGATCAGGCAACCTCGTCTTTCTTCCTCAGAGCAGCGGCAGGGTTTGAATCACCAACGTTGCACATAGTAGCCCAACTGTGTAAGTCCAATCTCATGGAGGGCTTCCCAGTTACAAGGGCTTAAAATATCATCTCCCAGTTTACAGTTTGTTTCTCCTTCCTACCCCCCTAGACTTCTTTAGAGTATTATAAGATACTGTCACTTTAGAATTCTCCCTCTCGAAATATATCTATCAGCCTTCTTTCACACGTTGAGAATAGAGCCCAGACCAGCTACAGTCCTGCTGAAGAAGATCAAAGTGAGCAGATTAGCTTATCAAGATGGAAATGATTGCAGTCGACAGTCATATTGACGGCAGTGTAAGTTGGCTCAGAAATGGATCCATAAACCCAGAAGGAAAAATCGAGAGCCTCTGTCTATCCAGAATCTTGATTCATGACAATATTTAGAATCGCAGATAAGCGGGAAAGGAATGGACTTTCCTGTCCAGGGTGCTGACAAATCCGTCATGCACATTAATAAAAGAAAGAGAAGGTCCCTACGTCACATTACAACTCTAAAAGTAACCTCACGTGGCTTACTATTTAGGTACACAAAAAAATTCATGGATTCTGTGCAAAAGCTATCAGTGACTTTGGAGGAAGTAGACAAGTTCCTCAAGGCAGTGCTCATGATGAAAAACAGATGAGTTCAACTCATTCATTAAAAGGGAGAACTTCTGTCCACACAAAGACTTCATTTTTACAAAAGGAAGGAAGAAAACACGAACGGTAAACTAAGAGAGGGTGTTTTTTTTTTTCAGAGGTGATGCTTTAAGTACCCGTAACTAGGAAGCCCTCCATGAGAGTGGACTGACACAGTAGCCATGACAATAGATTCCCAATGACCAGTGATCATGCAGCTGGAGCGGCACTTAGCAACGTCCCTTTCTGCTGTACATCAGGTTGCCATGTGTCAGAGCCGACTCCATGACAACTAACAAGAATGAACTGGCAATCAGAACACCTAGTGATTTTGAGTGCTTATTGTGTGCCAGGCCCTAGATTATAAGTGAGTTTGGTTCCAAAAGCTGCCTTTAAATAGAATTTTAGGTAAACTAGAACAGCAAGGTAAAGTTTATATCTAATGCCAGTTAGTCGCAGCCTTGTCTTATATATAGTACACCTTTCCGTGAATCAAAAACACTGAAGAAACACGTGTAGATATTCTGATACATAATAATAATGTTTGATGCAGGTCACAAAGTAGTTGGTCTGTTATTACAAACCATTGCATGTACCTCAGATTTTTAATATTAATAGGCTTTACAAATCGCACTCCCTCTGGATGTGTAACTATTCTTTCTATGGGGGGTTGGGTCGTAACTACACACCCACGGACTGCCTGCACTACATGTGCTACATATATTAGTGTGCTAAGTTTTCACCCATTTCATTGTTCTCCCCATTTTACAGATAGCTAACTCAAAGTTAGAGGGGTTAATAAGCTTGCTTTCACCCGACAAACAGTGAAAAAATAGAGCTGGGATTTAGAACCACGCACACTGGCCCCCAACCCATTCTTTTAACACCTTCAACACAATGTCATATCGCTCATCCGTGTTCAAGGATGATAATCCAATATGGACCCAAAACCAAAGCAAAACCTTGCTGCCATTGAGTCAATTCTGACTCATGGAGACCTTATAGGGCAAGGTAGATGTGCCTCTGTGGGGTTCGGAGTCAACAGAAGGCCTTGCTTTTCTCCCAAGGAACCACTGGTGGTTTCAAGCTGCCTACCCTGTGGAAACCACTATGTCACCCAAACACCTACAAATCATTCTTGAATACCAGCAACAGAATTGGTAAAAGAAAAACAAATCCAAGTTTCTTGGAAGAAGAGGAAATAGGAGTGGTCAATAAACACATATGAAAGTGCTCAATTTCACTAGTGATGTAAATTCCAGCTACAAAGAGCTTCCATAGCACTCTCAGGGCCACAGTTGGTCACAATTAGGAAATTTGACAGTATAAATAATGGCTACATTGCTGGAGGGAGCAGAAATCAGTAAATAAATTAAAGCCATCATCTCCAAAGTGAATTAATTGAGATTTGGGTCCTACCATCTTAAAAATGAAAGAGGGACAAAAAAATCCCTAACTTTAGTGCACCATCTCCTTATGTACCATTTTTCTTTATCTAACCCAACATTTTATTTAACATGGAGACCTAAAGTAGTTCCATTAAAGTAGTTCCATTAAAGAGAGAAGCAAATATGTCTCACTTTATAAAATATGCATATGGGGTTTATTAAATGTCTTGTAAAGTGTAAAATTAATCGTTAAAAATTGAAGGAGAAACTGACTCTTATTCAAATCCAGCTTGATTAAAACAACAGCACATACGTGAGTGGGAAAAATGGAGTTCACTTGTTCTCAAGAGCCTTGCTCAGACTGGTTTTTCTTTGACCAAATTTGGGAGATTGACAATCAGATTGGTACCTCTTAGTGGATTGCAAGGGTGTGGGTGCTTTGTTTCCTCATCATATCACTTGATGCCTTTTTGCTTCCTATCTCTTCTTTTCTTCCATGATATTTTTCTTACAATATTGACTCATCAAGGAACTACCAGAAGATGATAATTCAGTTCCTTTTCAAACCATCACATATCTTCACAGACTTAGTGAATTATAAAACAAACTAGAGAGTGATTTTTTTTAAGCCTTGATGTTTTAGAAATATTCCGAACATCACCACTAAAACTTCCCTTTCTTTATTTTATGTCTCTGTAAGAGAACCAAATCAAACAAGATTTAATTACTCAACTTGGGGGTTGATGATAAAAAATGATATAAAATGAGCCATAAGAAATGCTTTCTTAGCTATAAGAGTCGCCAATAAAATGATTTTAAAAAATAAAAATAAATGCATTGGGGCAAGACTTTCAAATGTGAAAAAGGACACAGTCTCTTTTGCTACTATCTGAAATTATTTTCCACGTTGATAGAATGCGCACATACCACATTCAAAAAGCGCCCACATTCTTTTTTCCTTCCTGCTGCCATAAATGCAACATTAGCACGCACACACATTTCTTCTGTTACTCTCAAAAACTCGAATTCCTGAATCACTAATTTTATGATGTTTTCCATACACTTTTCATGAAATAAGTGCCAGTACATTCTTATTTTCCCTATTTTTACATTAGGCCAATGTCTGCCGTGCAGCCATCAGAAACCTTAATTATGCAGGTTTTGAGTCCAGTTCAGAATTGAACTGCTTAGAATCAGCCTGCTCTCTGAGCACTCTCAGGATGCAGCGTACCTCACACTGGAAGCTGTAGCTTTTGACTAGGGAGCAATGACCGAGATAACGTCCCTCAAAAGTCCTCTCTGCCCAGCCCTGCAGGAATAAGTCCTTGGACACAGCTCCTGTCCAGTTTGTTTCAGAAATTGATCCGCCATCTGTAAGCTCCCCCAGCTGTAAGCCGCTTCTGGGGCCCAAAGTGTAATAACAAGGAAAATGATGTTTTCTTTTCCACACCCGCATGCTGCGATTGTTTTGGAGATATTTCAACTTACCTCATTATAATCAAGTTGTATCAGCCTTTGTTTTAATAAGATTCTAATCTCTAGGTCTATCCTTTGCATCAGTGACTTTACACTGTTAATTGCTTTCTTGTCCCTCATTAAATTGCGATTGCAATTGCTTCATCTTAACAGGCCCTCTCGTGCTTTGTATTCTGCCCCATGCTTTGCAGGCATACTTAGTAACATCATCTTCCTAAAGAACAAAATTACCTATTATCCCTTTAATCTTGATGTACTTTTTTATGTATTGGGTTCCTAGCTAGTATCCAATCAGGAAACTACACATTATCTGCTTAAAAAAGAAATCTGGGTTTTAATTTTAGTTTTTTTTGTTTTGAAGGGTAGCATGGTATCTATGGCCAGAATTTATTTCTAGACAGAACTTACATAGTGCATTCATCTATTGTCTTATAGGACCAATTAAAAAGACAAAGGAATCTATTCTCCCCTGGATACAAAAGAGTGACTTCCATTAACATTAATAGGAGGGGAACAATTGCAGAGGGGAAGGGCCCATGAATAAAAAGGGGGGAAAGACTGGATCTGTAATAAGGGTCTCCATGTGGGGAACTGGCAAAGTGCCACCCCAACAACCTCCAGGAATCCTTTCCCAAATGCGTCTCTCTCTGCTGGTTTGTATAGCCGACGTTTGGGCTCCCCGCGTGGTTGTATGGTCCAGAGACTTAGTGTGCCATTCTGAGGCAGTGTCTGCCTTCCCAAACGGGGCAGCTGTGGTTTTGTGCTTTTAACACGCACAGCAGCATGTACTGGAGGAAGGTGGTCACGGAACGTGATTGGGGGGATTTGACAGGTTTGTGCTGAAGCGCAGTCCTGGGAGACTTGGTTTTGGAGGCAGAGGTGAAAGCAGAAATCGGTTACCTGGAGAACTCTGTACAGCGAAGCTTAATTTTCGAGGGAGACTGGCTGTCAGTGCCAAGCTTATCTTTTGACATATTTTGCCTGAAATCTATCAAAATCTGGAAAGTGTTTCTGACTTTGCAGCAGTAGCCTGGATGTGTGAGGCTCTCAGCCCAGGCTTCTCTGAGGTGCCTTATAAGAGTTTGAAATGGCACCCCAATATAAAACAGCATCAAGTGGGGGCCTTTCTTCTTTTCTCATGTCCTCCTTTTGGTTAATTACTGGGGGCCCCAAAGTATTTATAGTATGACCAGCTCTCTCTCTCTATCTCTCTCTCTCTCTCTCTCTCTCTCTCTCTCACACACACACACACACACACACACACACTTGTAAAATATCTTGACACATGTAGTTTTCATTTGGTGGGTGTTGGCTTCCAGGGGGGAAACTTGCATCAGAGATCCAAGTTCTCTTCTGAATAGCAGTGCATTACTGGGTATGTGGCTCAGTGTCCCCCGTGGTCTTGGCCTGGACTTTTCTCGAGCCACAAAAACTAGGCTCCGTAGTGTCATTCTATGCCCCTGATTTCCTGCTTCCCTGAACTATTTAGCACTGCCTCCAAGACGTTGCTGCTATTCACATGGACCTGAAAATCGCTTCTAACTTATTTCCCAACCTTAATTGCTTCCTTTCTTGCCTGGAACGCTATTCTCTGCTTCAAAGCATTGCCTGCCACTTCCTTTCACAGGAGAGGGAAATGCAGATGCTTCAGCCTGACTTCCTTCTCTAGCATCTGCTGTGACAGTAGCTCTGCCCTTGATTCATCCGATTCTCTCTTTTCTCTCAGAGGACCCAATGCAAGCTGGACCTGCTCTTGCCAGAACTCCCCAAAGAGTCCGCTTTCTTTTTCCACCTCAGAGCAAAATCGCATTCGCCTGGTCCTTAGCATCACCACGTGGTTTGCAAACCACGGCGTGGGGATGATGATGGCACAATGGAAGGTCTCATCAGCATATATAGGATGGAGTACTTTTCAACCCTTCTAATATTCCCAGGTGTGTTCAGTCAAGTTCAATGGGCGGCCCTCAACAAGGTAGAACTAGATGTGCACAGGATTGTCTGTGAGGGAGGAAGGGAAGAAGCATGAAGAAGCCAGGAGCAATGAACCCGTAAAGGGAGAAGGGAAGAAAGAATGATTGGGTTCGAGGAAGTTTTGAACTGGCCAGTCACCTGCTAGAGAAGACCCATATCAGGCAGGGAGGGTTCTTCACTGCTAATCCCACCATGCTCAGCACTGGGCTCTTGGACACCATGGAACATGGTGCTGGAGCTGGAAGAGTAACCGTCAGCTCCGTTTCCCTTGGCCAGAGAGTGGTTGTAGGCTCCCGCACTCAGCTCCTTACTGTCCCATCAGCAGTGGGGCTTTTGCCTCCAGGCTGAGAGATCAGAAGATGACCAAGACAGCCCAGCTTCCGATGGTCCTTCCTCAGGGGCCTACACCACTTCTTTGGGGATATACATGGGATCTTTGGTGGAGAATTTAGACTTTCCTCCAATTCAGAAATTTGTGAAGACATATCTCAATGAAGGATCCTTGGTGTTCTAATGGATTGGGCTCCTAAACTGTCTCCTCAAAAGAGAGAAGATCTTTTGCTCCCATAAAGATTATAGCCTTGGAAGGAGAAAGGGGCTGTTCTACTCTCTCCTATCTGGTTGCTCAGAGAATTAACTCCATAGCCATAAGTTGCTTTTGTTTATGTCCTTTTGATACATTAAGTTCAGTGAACTCCAAAGTTATCCAGCGTCCAACACGGAAAACCCAGGTCCCATTTCCCTTCCAAATTATGTACTATTCAGTTGTCATCCATTGGAGCACATAACAGAGCAATGTCATGAAGATGCTGTAATCATAGAATGCCAACCAAAGGTGCCCTAAGCCTGTCCCCCTACCATTTAAAATTCTCAGACAAGATTTAAGTTGAGCATTCAAGAACTCTTCAAATTAAAATCCAAAGAAAATAAAATCTGAAATCAGATGCCCTTGCCCCTCGGAAGTTAGATTTTAAAAATAATTGGAATCCACAGCTCATTTTCTCCAATATCCCGTCCTTCCTAGTGCCAATCAGAGAGGTTGCTAGTGTCTCGGAAAAGCACAATCTCTTTGAAAGCTTCCACCTAGACTGTCCCATCAATGTACTGCACGTAGATCCCTTTAATGCCTACCTTTGAAAGAGTATTAAGAGTTTGTAGCACTCTCGATGTTATTCCAATGCTAGCCTCACACCTACACTGACTGAAAAATGATCTCTTCCTAAACCCGACAGCAATTGCTACCCTTGCATCCCTCATGGCCCAGTACAGAGCAGAGGATCCATGGGAAGTGAGGAAGGAGCTTGAAAGGAGAAGTAGCGATATCCTTGGTTTTCTTGCCAGTGACACCAGACAGTCTCTGCCAGGTGCCTAGGCCTGTGACCTGAGTATACTTTCCATCTGGAAGAATCACTTCATAAGGGGTTAATGTGAATATCCTTGGTTGTGTCAGGGGTGAAAGAGCCCATCTGGTAAATGTTGTTGACTCAGGACTTTCTTCTTATCTTGAGGCCCTGAACCATATCTTTCATGTTCACTGTGGAATGCCTATCTTCCAACACTGTGTCTAACGTGTAGAAAGGGCTCGATCCCAAAGTAGTTGCAATAAAATGGGGTTTAATCGAATCTGATTCATATTCCTGTCACCCAAGCTTCTCTGTCAGCTTGGTTGAAGGATAGCCTGGGTTTACAAGGTAGTCTGTAAAAATCTGTTAAAATTTCCAGCAGTGAGATGGAGGGTCATTTAATATGGTGCCACCAAAACTAACCCAGAAACGTGCTGGGTTGCAAGACTGATATGAACTTATTGCCATTCGTAACCTTGGCTTCCATCATTCCCATGGGTTAATTTACAATAAATAAATGTCAACTGTTATCATTGCTTTAAAAAGTTATAAGCACAAGTGAAATACATGCTAATAAAATGGTACACATAACAATATATATCTTAAAGCTAGATTTCTACCAGTTACAGTTTGAAAAGCACAGATTTAGCAGAATGAGAAGAGGCTTGGAGCCCTGATAATTTATCTGGACTCAAATTTATCTCTGCCTTCACATGTTTGAGACTCGGGTAGCAGTGTCATCAAATAGAATGATTAGACACACTTCAAAGTTGGATGGGAGATTGAGAGAGGTAGGAAAGACCACCTTAAAAGCCTGGCGATACCAGGAGGGTATAGAGATAGTGGAGTAGAAAGAGGAAACCAATTACAAGGATCTACGTAGAACCCCCTCCCTTGGGAATGAACAGCAGAAAAGTGGGTGAAGGGAGATGTCAGACAGTGTAAGATGACAAAATAATAATAATTTATAAAATATCAAGGGTTCCCGAGAGAGAGATTTGGGGAGGGAGGGGGAAAGTGTGCTGATTCCAAGAGCTCAAATAGAAAGCAGATGTTTCGTGGATGATGATGACAACAAAAGTACGAATGTGCTTGACACAATGGATGGATGGATTGTGATAAGAATTGTATGAGCCCCCAATAAAATGATTAAAAAAATTTTTTATAGCATCACTGCCCGGGTGGTGGGAGTAGGAGGCCCAGCCTTTGTCTCTGTGGAGCTGGAATTGAACCTCCATCCCAGTGGGCCGCAGTCCCACGCACAACCACTATACCACTGGGGCTCAGCCCAATAAAATGATTAAAAAAAAATTTTTTTTAATGATTGAAAAAAAAAAAACCTAGCACATAGTGAATTCCCGCCCTCCCCCACCACAAATTGACATCAATTTGACACCAACTCATGGGGACCCTGGCTGTGTCACAGTGGACCTGTACTCCATAGGGTTTTTCAGGGCTGGATTGTCCAGATGGAGATCACCAGGCCTTTCTTCTAAGGCACTTGTGGGGAGACTCAAATGTGCCAGCCTTCCAGGTAGCAGTAAAGTGTGTTACTTTTCTATACCACCCGTGGAACTCCCTGGCATATATATTAGGTTCCTTCTCTGAATACATTTCTCCATACAGAGAAATCAGTGATGCACCAGGCCTACAAATAAATAAAGTAGGCACTTAGCATGTTTTAATGAGCTTTTGCTTTTTGGAGAGAATGTAATGATCTTAGACAATTCTGACCATAAGGTAAAATGGATTTCATGATTAGAATGAACTGTTTTCTCCTAAAGGTGCATGTACTTGGTTAATTCCTCTGGTGCGGTACTTGCCCTACTAGAAGCCTGCTGTGTTGAGGACAGAGACATTCTCATGTTTCATCACCACAGAGAAGGTCCTCTGACTGGAACTCTATCATTTTCAAATAGATACATTTAATAAATGTCATGAAGCCCATACAGAGGTAAGAAAAGTTTTACTAATAGGGTTCTAGTGTGTGCACGCACACGCACACACACACACACGTTTACTGTAAATATTACGTGTGTTAGACAGGGTTCTCTAGAGAAACAAAACCAAGACACTAATAATTCTCTCTATATTTATATATAAAGATATCTAACATAAGAAGTAAACAGTTAACCAATCAATAAAGCAGTACAGATGGCTTCATGCAACTCACTTGCATGAGACAGCTAGTAGACTGGCAGCCCTTCAAGTCTTGAGGGCCACTGAGTAGTCCTCTGTAGAGCAACTCAGTCTATCCAGTCACAAGCAGCAAACAGCAAGGCAGATCACCAACAGTCAGCCAGATGACAGAATCCAACAGTCCCCAGCTCAAGAGATGTATATTCCCAGGAGCGTGACAAAGCAGGGCTTGAAGGAACCTCAACTCACAGCAACACAGTCCAAGGATTAGGTGCCCTACAGGTGGTGTAGCTTGGAGATCAAGATACAGGACTAGCAAGGCAGCTGGCTGGCCCAAAGATCTAAGAGCAAGAGAGCAAGGCTCACCAAGTCATTTATATCTCAGCCCTTCAATTGATCTTGCGTGTGTTCATTGGCCATGCTGTCGCAACAAACCTACCTATCTTCTTTGGCCATGTTGGCACAACAAGACATTGTGCAAACATGTCTCTGTCATTAGTGTACGGCTACAGACCATGTCTCCCATTAATAGGCTTGTTGTTGGTCTTCTTAGAGTGTTTTTGTTGAAAATGGTTCCATCCACATGGTAATTTACCTGGGCATTTCCTGAGCCAGTGAAAAACAAGGCAGATAGGTCAACTCATAAGGTTATGGTGACTGGGGGGCTCAAAAGGTGTCATGTTGATGAAATTTCTCAAGGAATACAGGAATCCCAGGGACTTAGTAAGATGAGTTGAACAATATTGAAAACTGCATTATGGAGATAAAAGCCAAGAAAGTTTCTTGAAGTAATTTCCGACACCCCCCTCCCCAAACAGTGAACCTACTCATCTCTGGAGGATAACAAGAACTGTCCTATGAGAAATTCACTGGAAAAACCTTATCCCATCCACCCTCCACCCTGATCTTGCCCCTGCAGCCTTCTTTGTGTGCCTGAAATTCAATGAATGTTTCAAAGGAACAGGATTAGAGTCCCCGAGGGATGCCCAAGTACTATGTACATGTGGTATCATTCAAAGAGTACAGAATTATTGAGGGAAGATTAGAGAGGTGGAAACACTGCCTTCAGAAGGGTTTAGACCTAGATGGCAGAGATGTCAAGAAATAAAAGCTGCACATTCTGATACTCATGTTTAATAAAGGTTTCTATGTGTGATTTCAGGGCAATACTTTTTTACTTACCCTTGTCTATAAAGCGTATTATGTGCCAGTCTCTTTTATAAGTGCTTTGAACCATTAACTCCCTTACTCTCCACAGTCCTCTGAGGTTGGCACTGTTAGGACTCTTATTCTGTAGATGAGGGATCTGAGCCATAATGAGCTTATAAGACTTCACCAAAGTTATACAGCTAATAAGTGGTGCAGCCAAGATTTGAGTCCAGGTACCCTGGCTCCATCGCACATTCTATCTTAATCACGAGGTTACCTTCTACTAATGATAATGCTAATCATATCATGAAATAAAGGAGGAGTTGCAATTGCAAGCTGATTGGATTAGTAATAATTCAGATAAATAAATCTTGTAATATAGTATCCCTAACTCATATAGTATCCCTAACCCATTATAAGGAAAGCATTTCTATAGGGTAGCTTTGGTACTTGGAACTGTTTTGTCCATATGCCTTGAAACTCAACCAAACTCACTACCAATAAGTTAGTTCTGATTAGTAGTGACTCAATAGGACAGAGTAGAATTGCTCTTGTGGGCTTCCAAGAATATAGCTCTTTACAGGAGTAGAAAGTCTCAGCTTTTTCTCACTAATCTGCTGCTTGGTTTCGAACTGCCAACCTTGAGGTTAGGGCCTACCCAGTAACCCACTACACCACGAGGGTTTGTCCTGCGCACGCTCTTACACTTAGCAAAATGGAAACACAATTGCAATTCAGACATATCTGCAAAGAGTACTAACTTGACCTCATTGTTAGAAGTCAGATTCATAAACCGTCATTATATTTGCAGACAATCTTCAGGTTTAATTTGCTCACATTAGTAGAAGTCCCAAGTTTGCGGGATCATTGCTGGATAATCAGAGCCAATCAAATATTCAGCAAGGATAGCAAATAACTAAAAAAGATTATAAAAAGCCTTTTGAAGTATTATGTACCTAAATCTTGACTGAATGTGGGTAAGTTTTATGAAGTGTGTTCTGACAGATGGATGGGCCTGATGAAGGTCTTCAAGGCACCGTGGTGCTCAGACATGCTTCCTTTCAGTCCTTGAAAAGCTATTCAGGAAGCTGTCTCCCTCTCTGGGCACAAGTAGCCATGTCGGATGAGCTCAGGGGGAGGACACACACTGTCTTAGTCACAACTTTCCTAAGTAACCAAATTTTTTAAATTAACAGCTATTTTTGTTTTGCTTTGTTTTTGCTGTTTTTCTTATACGTGAGCATGCACACACCTAAATCATCCCGCCTTCTCCATTTTCTGACTTGGCAATTCTGAGACGTATTTTCTCCATGAAGCAGCAAAGAGGAACAAATAGTATCATGGGAAGAAAAAGAAAATCCTGAAAAGGGTGAGGTTGGGATGACTACCTGAGCTACGTTCCCACTAGGATCATAAACTCCGAGAAGACAACTCCCCTTCTGGGACCCAGGAAATTTGTCTTCTCCACATTCAGAAGCCACCGCCCTCGGGGCCGGTCTCCCTCCACCATACTTGTGAGCAGATTCCTCTCATACCAGGCTGTGCTTGTTTCCCAGTGCGGCTGTAACGTTATGACAAACGAGACAGCTTACAACACAATACACATCTGTTACTTGTCACTTTCCCGAGGTCCTGAGTATACAAAGCGTTGGCATGACTGTTCTTTCTGGAGGTTCTAGGAGAATTCTTTGTCCTTGACTTTCCCAGCCTCTAGAAAACACCAGCCGCTCCACAGAGTAAAGAGGAGGCTTTCCTCTAAAGAATTGCAGTCTCAGAAACCCAGAGGAATGCCTCTACTCTGGGCTATCTGCTTGTTCTGACTCAGAATCAACACAGGGGCAGGGGATGTAATTTGGCTGGAGAGTCCTCCTGTTTTCCTTGGCTAGAGCCCCCTTCCTCCATCTTTGAATCCAACTGTGGTCTTTCTCACATCACATCACATCACATCACTATGACCAACATTTCCGACCACCTCTTCCACTTTCAAGATTCTTCTGATGACGCAGAACCCTTTCAGCCCACCAAGGATACTCTTGCCATCTCAGGTGCGTGGTTTCATCCCAAAAGCACAATCCCTTTCACCAAATCCACCGAAGAGCAATCCCATATCCTGGTGTAGATTCCATTGCCTTCTCATGCATAGGTCAGAGTCGAATTGCTCCAGGGGGATTCCCATGCTGTCACTCTTTAGGGAAGCGAACTACCACATTTTTCTCCAATGGCTAGGCTGCTGGGTTTGAATTACTGCCTTTTGGTTAGAGGCCAAACCTTTAAACGCTTTAACACATTTGCATATTGATGAGTTGCAGGGCTTAGAGCTGTGGTTCTCAATCTTCCCAATACCTAGACCCTTTAATACAGTTCCTTGTGATGTGGTGACCCCAAACCATAAAATTATGTTCGTTGTTACTTCATACCGGTCATTTTGCTACTGTTTTGAACTGTCATGTAAACATCTGATACGCAGGATGTATTTTCATTGTTACAAAGTGAACATAATTAAGGCATGGTGATTCATCACAAAAAAAAATCATGTAATTCTATATTGTGAAATATTTATTTCTAATGACAAATAAGTGAAAAGTTGTCTTGAAACATGTTGTAGCATGGATAACAGTCTTCACTCAGGGTCCTTGTAGGTGGGCGTATCTGTATGTGGGCAGACCGGCCTGAAGACAGATAGAGGAGCGGTTTCTCTGTTCTTAAGACCATGGGAAATATGTGTTTTCCCATGGTCTTAGGTGACCCCTGTTGAAAGGGTCATTTGACCTCCAACAGGGTCGCAACCCACAGGTTGAGATCCGCTAGATTAGCAAGTAAATGTTTCTTGGTGTTGTGGAGGGGTCCTTCTGCACACCTCAGAAGCACAGGGCAAACTCTAGGTAAACAGATTCCTGGAACCTCCTGAGGTCCACTGGGAAGGCTGCCTGGAGAAGCTCTCATAGCATCTCTGGCTCATCTCCCATTCTCCTGCCATCACTTCCCTAATGTACCCTCTACCAGATCTCGATCTCTCTCTCTCTCTCTCTCCCTCCCTCCCCCCTCCCTCCTTCCCTCCCTCTCCCATTACTGTTTTCTTAAACCTGAAGACAAGGAAGTTGGATGATGCATTATCTCCCTTTTATTCTCATGGTGTCTCTAACCCCCTGTGCAGTTGACTCTTGGTGAGGGAGGTGTCCAGACAGGTATGGGTGTAATATCCCATTCTTATCTCCCAGCTTCTAATATCTTTTATTCTGAAAAAAAATTTTTTTCCCTTTGACACATGCTAAGAATCCTTTCAAGACATCATGTGTGTTTCATGAGGGGCATGGCAAGCAAGGAACTCAGTTTGTCTCTTTCACTGCCCCCACTCTACTCCTGTTACCCTTGGGCCTCTGTCAGTGTAGAGGGCAATGGTATGGGCTCCGGAAGAAACAGCCAGACTCAGATCCAGGCTCTGCCATGTGGTGGTAGGAGACTTCTCATACCAGCCCTGGGACAAGTGAATGGGGAATAGAAGAGTA